>MU766549.1:14824-30594 GCA_026770625.1 Nicotiana glauca
CGGGGAAATGGGTCGGGTCTGGATCGAGTGAAGACGGGGTGATCTGGACCGTTGGATTAAATAGGACGGACGGTTTAGATCAGGCATATCAAAACGACGCCGTTTGGATTAAAGAGATGCCTGATCTGGGCCGTCTAATTGATTTGATCGACGGTTCGTAATATAAACGCCAATACGGCGTCGTTTGGAGTGTCTCCGCCAGACTTGGTCTTGGACCGGGTAAATGGGTGTGTGGGCCTGGTTTTAGGGTTGTTTTGGGCTTGCCCAACTCTGAGCGAGCGGGAATTTTTTGGGAGTAATTCTCAACAGTCACACACAAACCAAAACTATTGAATTTTTTGCGAGTAATTCTTGTATAGGGAAAAAATCACATGCTTACAGCTGCCCCTCTTTATCCGAAAACACGAGGAGTTTTTGTGCAAAGATAAAGTGAGCGAGCGATTTTTGCCTGTTTGAGTACTCCGTGTGAAGCATTTTTTTTTTGAAAAGATTTGACCGAACCTTTTCTCCGAAAGGTCTCCTACATATCCCGGGCTAAACGGGAATCAGGTCAATGTAGTTCGAGAAGTTTTGGTAGCTAGGACTACCATGAAGCTGTGACCTTGCTGTTACTGCTGTTGCGTACAGTTACTGCTCACTGACCTCTTTGTTGCACCGTGCTAAACAAAAATAGGAATCTAAACTAAATTACAGCCCATGAATCGTAAACTCTTATCTATATCTTCAACTTGTTCTTCCTGTGTTTCTTGCTGTCTTGCTTGCTCTTGTGTTTCCTCTGACGTTTCTTCTCTTCTGAGTTGACTCTTTGGCCTCTCTTGATTGCCGAACTTGAACTGCTTATTTTCTTTTTTGTGAACTTCGGATTATTTTCCTTCGAAGCCTGATCCTGTTTTCTTCTTAACCTTGTTGCCTTCCTACTGATCTCTGAATTCGGGTTTGCATTGGGAATTTTTGTCATAATCTTCTGCCTTCCCGGTGGGTTACTGACTTCTTGAATTTAAAAAGGGTATGACTTCCCGCTCTCCTGGCGGGCTCCTGTCTTCAACGAGTTTGGAAACTAAAATGCCATTCCGTTCTTCAGGCGGGCGCCTGACTCCAAACCACAAACTCCGAAAATAAATTGCCATTCCATTCTTCAGGCGAGCACCTGACTTTGACAACAAACTACAAAAATAAATCGCCATTCCATTCTTCAGGCGGGCAATTGACTTCGACAACACCTCCGTAAATAAATTGCCATTCCATTCTTCAGGCGGGCTCCTGACTTCATCAACAATTCTAAAAATAAATCGCCATTCCATTCTTCAGGCGGGCACCTGACTTCAACAATGATTTAAAACTTCGATCGCAGCTTAAGGTAAAATGCCATTCCGTTCTTCAGGCGGGCACCTGATTTCAACAACAACTTTAGAAAATAAAATTCCATTCCGTTCTTCAGGCGGGCACCTGACTTCACCAACAACTTCAGAAAATAAAACGCCATTCCATTCTTCAGGCGGGCCCCTGACTTTAACAACTTCAGAAAATAAAATGCCATTCCATTCTTTAGGCGGGTCCCGAACTTCACCAACAAATCCGAAAATAAATCGCCATTCCATTCTTCAGGCGGGCCCCTGACTTTAACAACTTCAGAAAATAAAATGCCATTCCATTCTTTAGGCGGGTCCCGAACTTCACCAACAAATCCGAAAATAAATCGCCATTCCATTCTTCAGGCGGGCACCTGACTTCAACAACGATTTAAAACTTCTATCGAAGCTTAAGGTAAAATGCCATTCCGTTCTTCAGGCGGGCACCTGATTTCAACACCAACTTTAGAAAATAAAATTCCATTCCGTTCTTCAGGCGGGCACCTGACTTCACCAACAACTTCAGAAAATAAAACGCCATTCCATTCTTCAGGCGGGCCCCTGACTTTAACAACTTCAGAAAATAAAATGCCATTCCATTCTTTAGGCGGGTCCCGAACTTCACCAACAAATCCGAAAATAAATCGCCATTCCATTCTTCAGGCGGGCACCTGACTTCAACAACGATTTAAAACTTCGATCGAAGCTTAAGGTAAAATGCCATTCCGTTCTTCAGGCGAGCACCTGACTTCACCAACAAATCCGAAAATAATTCGCCATTCCATTCTTCAGGCAGGCACCTGACTTCAACAACAATTTAAAACTTCGATCGAAGCTTAAGGTAAAATGCCATTCTGTTCTTCAGGCGGGCACCTGACTTCAACAACAACTTCAGAAAATAAAATGCCATTCCGTTCTTCAGGCGGGCACCTGACTTCACCAACAACTTCGGAAAATAAAACGCCATTCCATTCTTCAGGCGGGTCCCTGACTTTAACAACTTCAGAAAATAAAACGCCATTCCATTCTTTAGGCGGGTCCCTAACTTCACCAACAAATCCGAAAATAAATCGCCATTCCATTCTTCAGGCGGGCACCTGACTTCAACAACGATTTAAAACTTCGATCGAAGCTTAAGTTAAAATGCATTCCGTTCTTCAGGCGGGCACCTGACTTCAACAACAACTTCAGAAAATAAAACGTCATTCCGTTCTTCAGGCGGGCACCTGACTTCAACAACTTCAGAAAATAAAATGTCATTCCGTTCTTCAGGCGGGCACCTGACTTCACCAACAACTTCAGAAAATAAAACGCCATTCCATTCTTTAGGCGGGTCCCTAACTTCACCAACAAATCCGAAAATAAATCGCCATTCCATTCTTCAGGCGGGCACTTGACTTCAACGACGATTTAAAACATCGATCGAAGCTTAAGGTAAAATGCCATTCCGTTCTTCAGGCGGGCACCTGACTTCACCAACAAATCCGAAAATAAATCGCCATTCCATTCTTCAGGCGGGCACCTGACTTCAACAATGATTTAAAACTTCGATTGAAGCTTAAGGTAAAATGCCATTCCATTCTTCAGGTGGGCACCTGACTTCAACAACAACTTCAGAAAATAAAACACCATTCCATTCTTCAGGAGGGAACCTGACTTCGAACAACAAACTCCGAAAATGAATCGCCATTCCATTCTTCAGGCGAGCACCTGATTTCAACAATGATTTTCACTTGCATCCCGATACCGTTGTCTCCCTGTTGCCTCCTAAACCATTCCCTCCTTCCTGAATTACTCTCTTTCAGAACTGCTTTTCTCAAAAACTTGCGTTGCCTTCCCTTTCAATTGTTGGGGATAAGACTGCGGGAATTATTTATTTTCTTGCTGGGGTAATACCGTTGGCGGGGGGATGACTCTTCCTTCTTCCTTTCCTTTTCTACTTTCCTCGAAATTTTCATTTTCTCTCAGGACTGTTGGGGGTTAAACTGTTATCCGCTGGGGATTACCTTGTGGATGATAACACTGCCAGAGTATCTCTTTTCATTTTCTCCGAAAAACTGCCGGGGTGACATTAACCTCTTACTCCACGCTTCATCCTGTTGTTCCGTCTGCTGAGGATACAACTTCAAAACTTTATTATTTTACTCCTTCCAACACTGCTGGGGATAACGCTGGTTCAAATTATCCTTGCTTCCCTTTAAATTGCCTTTCTCTAATACCTTGCATCGCCTTTTCCCGTAAACCGCTGGAAAGTCTATTTCTTCACCGTCTTGTGTTATATTCCATCTTCCTTAACTGGGTGTTTGCTTCGAGAAAATTTTCGCGAGGAAGAGAAAATTTTCTGCCCCAGTTTGATAATCTTCTTTGTGGCCAGTCCTTCCTTCACCAATAATCTTTCTCTTTCCTGGCTCAAATCAAAGAAAAATTTGTTAGTTTAAAAATGTGGCGAGTGGTCCTGCCGCTCTTGCTGGGGATGGTTTTCCTTTTCTCCTTTCATTGCTTTGCGTTCCCCGAACTTATTGGGGAATGTTGTTATTTGCTGGGGATGGTATTCTTGCTGCGGATGATCTTTCCCTTTCTTTTTCCTTCTTTGCTTGGTATTAACCGACTCTCCCGATCGATGATCTGTTCGGGAAGCTCCTTTTCCCCGATAGTCGACAATTCCTCCACTATTCTTTCTCGACTTACTTTGTATTTCCTCCGAAACTTCAAACCAACCCATTGTCTGAGTCTTACGACAAAATGTCTTTCGTCTTATTTCCCCAATCGGTGCCTACTCCTACTTTGTTTTGCACCGTTTTGGCGACTTGGTAGTAAGCTCTGAAAAATTCCTCCCCGAAACAAATTGCTGAAAAGAAAATCTTTACAGAAAGAGAAAAATGAAAATAAAGACTGCAAAAATAGGGAAGAGAAACCTTTCCGAACAGATGATGGAAAAATAAAAAGGAAACAAACTTATGTGAATGGTATAACTGATTCAATGATCATGCCGTGCATTTTTGGATCAATCACCCCAGTCTATTTGTATCAATCAATTTCTGACGGCCTCATATTGCTAGAGATAAACAAATGTTCAAACCTTGTCGAATGCGGGTACTTTCCAACAATCTCATCTCGCCACCTCATAGTGTGCTTCAAAGGGTTTTCACTAATGAGACTCTCTCATTTCTCTCAGACTCCCGTCGCCTTATGGTGCCTGTGAAGGTTTTCACCGTAAGACCCTCTCGTTTTGTTTTTCTCAGCTTTCTTCGCCTTATGGTGCCCGTGAGGGTTTTCACCATTAAGACTCTCTCGTTTTGTTTCTTTCTCTGGTGGGGACTGGAGTGTTATCAACAAAATTCTCTCTACTGGGGGCTCCCTTGGCTACCAACTCCTTCAGCGCGTGGTCCTTATTCGATCGGGGATCAGGGTGTTATTCTTGGCTTTCGTTTGCATGACTCAGCACCTTTCGGACACTGATCGGGAGGTCTTTTGGATGCTACTATGGTTTTTTTTTATGTGTGAGGCTAAAGAAAAGGGTACAACCTTACTGGGTGGATTACTACAACTTTTGGAATTACACTTTTTCTAAAAATGCAATTTTCGCTCCCGTTTTATTGCTTGGGGGAATCTCTGATTTTTGTTACACTATGACCGAGCCGTGAGGCGCCTACGTATCCTCTTTGAGGAATCAGGTCGAACGTAGTTCACTGTATTTCTTGTGACCTTTCTTTGTTTCTTTTCTGTTTTTTTTTCATTAGTGATTCCAAAAGAGGGCGTACGAAAGAATAATTGAGGCTCAAAAGGGGAAAAACAATGGTTAAGTGTTTGGGTAGTAGAAGAAATTGCCTCCGTCATTTCATTCTCCGATAAATGCCAAATACAAACAAATAAAAATCCAACGAACAATAGTTACAATCAAAGAATCATACATAATATCTCTTGACTGCGTCAGAATTGATAGCCATATCGATGCATCTTCCTTCGATATCTGTCAGACATAGAGCGCCATTGGATAATACTCTAGTCACAATAAATGGTCCTTGCCAATTCGGGGCGAACTTGCCTTTTGCTTCGGCCTGATGTGGCAGAATTCTTTTCAATACTTGCTGTCCCACTTCAAATTTCCTGGGACGTACCTTCTTGTTATACGCTCTTGCCATTCTCTTTTGATACAATTGGCCATGACATACCGCCGCCAATCTCTTTTCGTCAATCAAGCTTAATTGTTCCAATCGGGCTTTGACCCATTCATCATCATCGATCTCAGCCTCCGCCACTATCCGAAGGGAGGGAATTTCGACCTCTGCTGGTATCACTGCTTCAGTTCCATATACCAACGAATAAGGAGTTGCACCTACTGAAGTACGAACAGTGGTGCGATAACCCAACAATGCAAATGGTAACTTTTCATGCCATTGCTTGGATCCTTCTACCATCTTCCTCAATATCTTCTTTATATTTTTGTTTGCTGCCTCGACTGCTCCATTCGCTTTAGGATGATATGGTGTGGAGTTGCGGTGTGTAATCTTAAACTGTTGACATACTTCTCGCATCAAACCACTATTAAGATTGGCACCGTTATCCGTGATGATTACCTTTGGGATCCCAAATCTACAAATGATATGGGAATGTTCAAAATCCACCACTGCCTTCTTGGTTACTTATTTGAATGTTTTAGCTTCAACCCATTTGGTGAAACAGTCGATGGTCACCAGAATGAACCTATGACCGTTGGAAGCTGCTAGTTCAATAGGTCCGATGACATCCATGCCCTAAGCGACAAATGGCCAAGGTGTTGACATCGTATGTAATTCTGTTGGCGGAGAATGAATCAGATCTCCGTGTATCTGACATTGATGGCATTTTCGCACGAAACTGATACAGTCACGCTCCATAGTGATCCAATAATATCCTGCTCGAAGGATATTCTTTGCCAAGATATATCCACTCATATGGGGCACGCATACTCCAGCATGTACCTCTGTCATTACAGTCGTGGCCTGACCAGCGTCGATACATCTAAGCAATTCCAAATCGGGTGTTCTTTTATACAGCACTCCTCCACTGAGGAAAAATCCATTTGCCAGTCGCCGAATGGCCCTCTTTTGATCCCCGGTGGCATGCTCAGGGTATATACCTATCCTGAGGTATTCCTTGACATCGTGGAACCATGGCTCGCCATCAATCTCTTCCTCTATCATGTTGCAATGAGCATGCCGATCACGAACTTGAATATGTAACGGGTCAAGCTGGACTTTGTCTGGGTGATGCAACATTGATGCTAAAGTAGCCAAAGCATCAGTAACCTCATTATGCACTCTTGGGATGTGCCTGAACTCCACTGACCGGAATCGCTTACTTAGATCATGCAAACATTGACGGTATGGTATAAGCTTCAAGTCCCGTGTTTCCCATTCTCCTTGAATCTGACGTACCAGAAGGTCCGAGTCTCCCAAGACCAAGACGTCCTGGACATCCATGTCTGCTGCTAATCGCAACCCCAAGATGCATGCTTCATACTCCGCCATATTGTTGGTACAATGAAAACGTAGTTGAGCCGTAACAGGATAATGATGCCCTGTTTCAGAGATAAGTACCGCTCCTATTCCAACTCCCTTTGCGTTCGCAACTCCGTTAAAGAAAAGTTTCCATCATGGTTCCCCGGTCGATTCCAGCTCACCTACATGCATCACTTCTTCATCAGGAAAATATGTCCTTAAAGGTTCGTATTCATCATCAACGGGATTCTCGGCCAAATTATTGGCTAAAGCTTGAGCTTTCATAGCCTTCCTCGTCACATAGACGATGTCGAACTCTGTAAGTAATATTTGCCATTTTTCTAATCTCCCTGTGGGCATAGGCTTCTGAAAAATATACTTCAAGGGGTCCAAGCGCGAGATGAGATAAGTAGTGTAGGAAGACAGATAATGCTTCAGCTTCTATGCTACCCAAGTTAGGGCACAACACGTCTTCTCAAGATGAGTGTATTTAATCTCATAAACTATGAACTTCTTACTAAGATAATAAATGGCCCATTCCTTTCTGCCAGTGAGGTCATGTTGCCCCAATACACAGCCGAATGAGTTTTCCAAAACCGTTAGATAAAGAATCAAAGGCCTACCGGGTTCCGGTGGAACCAACACGGGTGGATTTGACAGATACCCCTTGATTTGGTCATATGCTTCCTGACATTCCGTCGTCCATTCTACCACAGCGTCTTTCTTCAACAGTCGGAATATGGGTTCACAGGTCGCCGTAAGTTGAGCAATGAACCTGCTGATATAATTTAATCTTCCCAACAGACTCATCACCTCCGTTTTGTTCTTCGGCGGTGGAAAATCCTAGATGGATTTGATCTTTGATGGGTCCAACTCAATACCTCGCCGGCTGACGATGAATCCTAGTAACTTTCCTGATGGAACCCCAAAAGCGCATTTGGCCGGGTTGAGCTTAATATCATACCTTCGAAGTCTTTGAAAAACTTCCTTAGGTCTGCTACATGGTCTTCTTGACGCCTGGATTTTATGATCACGTCATCCACGTACACTTCGATTTCTTTGTGTATCATGTCATGAAACACATCAGTCATTGCTCTCATGTACGTTGCCCCTGCGTTCTTCCAGCCGAACGGCATTACCCGGTAGCAATAAGTTCCCTATGGCGTAATGAAAGCCGTCTTTTCTGCATCTTCTTCATCCATTAAAATCTGAAGATATCCCGCATAACAGTCCACAAAGGATCCGATCTCGCGCCCGGCGCAGTTATCGATCAAGATATGGATGTTGGGAAATGGAAAATTATCCTTAGGGCTTGCCTTGTTGAGATTGCGGTAGTCGACGCATACCCTGATCTTTCCATCTTTCTTCGGCACCGGTACCACATTGGCCAACCAATCGGGATATCGAGTGACGCGAATAACTTTTGCCTGTAGCTGCTTGGTCACTTCTTCTTTGATCTTCACACTCATATCTGTCTTAAATTTCCTCAGTTTTTGCTTGACCGGAGGGCATGCCGGGTCAGTGGGCAATTTGTGGACCACTAAATCAGTGCTAAGACCCGGCATGTCGCCGTACGACCATGCGAAAACATCTTTGAACTCAACAAGTGCTTTGATTAATTATTCTCCGAGGTTTGGTTCAAGATGGACTCTTATTTTGGTTTCTCTAATATCATCTACGTCTCCTAGATTGATGGCTTCTGTATGATTTAGATTGGGTTTGGGCTTTTCTTCGAAATGATTCAATTCATTGCCGATTTCTTCTAAGGCTTCATCTTCGTCATATTCTGATTCACTCTCATCATTTCCTATTTCCTGCATTATTATTTCTGAACCAAATTGATTTTATAGACTAGGTTGATGATTCCTTATGCATGCCATATCATTGAGATCAGTTGAAAGAGAGCTGTTCGGAAAAGTAAAAGGAAGAATAAAACAAAATCAGAAATAAAGGGAACAAAATTTCATTAATTGAAAAGTACAAGATAACAGGGTTTGCACACTTTTAAAACAAACTTGAAAGCAAAATAAACTGGACTACAACCCTGAAATAATCCCAAACAAAACTCGAAGGAAAACCAAAGCAAACTACCAATACTCCTTTCGGGTGGGAAGAGGAGTGGCCTCCCAATTATTCAGTTTTGTTTTTGGCCCTACAAATTGTATTTCAGCGTGACTATACCCCTCTCCATCTTCTACCATGCACACATCCGTGAACAGATTCTCGAACCTTCTCAGGAATTCCTCATCCGGTTTGACCATGGGACCGGAAATCCTCGTCGCTGGACGTCTGCTGGCTTTGGACCTAACAAAGGATCGGGAGAGGCATGGGACTGGCTTTGGAAGCGTCCATGTCTTCAGCTTGATCCTCTTAGCTCGTCGGGTGTCTTCTGATGTAGGTTCAAATCCCAAATCGAAAGTCCCCACGTTTTCAGGCAAGGATACTGGCTCTACGATGCCTTGCAGAGATGCACCCAAACCCTTGCCGGGCACGAAGCTGTTTCCCAACATTTCGCAAGCTACCATGACATCTGCGGAGGTTATTTTGGCATTATGAGTGTATTCTCCCTCCAGGACTCTATCAACGGATACCGCATCACAAACTTGGTATACCCATGGCCCGACGCCCTCTTCTACTTCAACAAAAGGCACCATTACTGATGCTTTACCTCCTCCGTCGAAACCCCGAACGCAGATGTTGTTCTTGCGCACCCTACTGATATCTACTTTTAGTTTGTTCAACGTAGAAATAGGATAGATGTTTGCACTGGATCCGTTGTCAACCAAAACCTGGGTAACCACAGACTACTCGCATTTCACCGTAAGATATAGGGCTCTGTTATGCTAGGTACCTTCCTCAGGTAGCTCGTCATCAGTGAAGGTAACCCGGTTTACCTCGAATATCCTATTCGTGATCTTCTCCAGGTGACTGACAGAGATTCTGTCGGGTACGTGGGCCTCATTCAAGATTTTCATCAAGGCTTGTCGATGTTCTTCAGAGTGGATCAGTAATGATAGTAAGGAGATTTGAGCCGGCATTTTCTTGAGCTGTTCTAAGATGGAATAATCATGCAACTTCATCTTCTTTAGAAACTCTTCTTCCTCTTCGTCTGTCACCGACTTCTTCACTGTTGCCGGGCCGGCCTTTCTTAATTCTGCGGGGACGAAACATCTCCCTGAGCGGGTTAGTCCTTGTGCTTCACAAACTTCCTCCTCGACCTCTTTCTCCTTATAGGTCACAGTTACCCGGTCATAGTTCTACGGGATCGCTTTGTTGTCGACTATTGGTAAGTGTATTGCCGGCCTGATGATGATGTGATCTGTACGAGCACCTTCTCCAGTCAGAGCAGGTTTGATTGCTGCTCCTGGTACAACTATCTTCACCTCTCCTGGTTTCACAAGTACCTTGCTTGCGGCCCCCCTCGTTGCTGCTAGATTATCATGTGCCCCCTTCTCATTGATGAGTGACTTGTCGTTACTCGGCCCCTTTTTCATCCCGCTCCCACTGGACCTGATCATCATTACGGTTTGAGAGGTTTTCTCATACCCCTCTTCTGCTCGCACCAACTCATTCATATTGGTCTCGTGATGGGCTGGGAGTGGATTTTGGTTGATGTTAGGTTCTGCCGCGGCCTGCACCTCGATTCGACGAGTGTCGATAAGCTCCTGGATAGCCATTTTTAGTCTCCAACACTTCTCTGTGTCATGACCTGGGCATCCTGAACAATATTCGCAACTTATTGAGTGATCCAGATTCCTTGGAGGAGGGTTTGGTAATTTGGCCTCGACTGAATTCAACAACCCTACCTGCTTCAATCGGTGGAACAAACTGGTATAAGACTCTCCCAAGGGAGTGAAAGTCTTTGGCTTTGGTGTTCTGTCGTTTTTGAAAGCTTGGTTTGGACGAAAACCTGTACCCGTGGGGTTCTTGTATGCCTTTGGTGCATGCCATTGTGCCTGGATGGGCGGTTGAGCGTACGTTTGGGCGTGGTGGACGGAAATGCGAGGATCGGGTGTTGGGTAGTAATGCTGTGGGTGGCTATATGGATTGTGGAAACAATTTTGCTGGTGGGATTGGGGTTGATTATACTGGGGTGCAGGGCCTCTGGTTCCGAGCCAGGCTCTAGACTCAACTGCTGCAACATCTTCTTTCTTTTTCCTCCCGAGCACTCCTCCAGTGCCACTCTGAATGGCTTGAGTGGTCGCTTTCAATGCCGAATAGCTCATGATTTTGTTAGATTTCAAGCCTTCTTCAATCATGGCTCCCATCTTTATTACTTCATTAAATGATTTACCCACGGATGTCACTACGTGACCAAAGTAGGTTGGTTCCAATGTCTGCAAGAAATAATCTACCATCTCATTTTCCCTCCAGTGAAACCCAAATTCTCTGAAGCTCTCCGCGGGCTTTTTTTCTAGCTTCAACAGTGATAGGCGATCTGGGACTATTTCGAGGTTATACTGGAAATGGCCGATGAATGCTTGTGCCATATCATACCATGTGAACCACCTGCCGGGATCTTGCCTGGTATACCATTCTAGCGCAGACCCTCCCAAGCTCTGACTGAAATAAGCTATCAATAGTTCATCTCGCCCTCCCGCTCCTCTCATTTTACTGCAGAAACCTCGGAGGTGGGCCACCGGGTCACCATGCCCTTCATACAGATCAAATTTGGGCATTTTGAACCCTTTGGGCAACTGAACATCTGGAAAAGGGCACAGGTCTTTGTAGGCGATGCTGACTTGGCTGCCTAAACCATGCATATTCCTGAAGGACTGCTCCAGGCTCTTGACTTTCCGAATGACCTCTTCCTGCTCCGGATTCCTGAGTTGCCTTTCCGGTTCTGCCGGGTTGTCCCAGTGAGGGGTGTAGGAGCGTGGTTCAGGAGCCTTAAAGGTAGGTTCTGGAGAATAGCAATGGTTGTCGTGAATCTGAAATAGTGGCTCACTGGATGATTTTTGTAACGTGGCGGGTGGGGGCGCCACAAAAATAGGGTAACTGGTGGGAGGGGGTTTTGTTTGGGTGGTGGAGTTTGGGAAGTGTAAGGGATTTCTCCTGGATAATATTGGTAAACTGGGGCACTTGCCGATGGATCAACGGGTGGACGTTCCGGAGCTGGTACAGGAGTAGACGTAATGGGAGGGCTTGGTGATGATTGTCCCCTAGCCCAGTCTAGGTGCATCTCTGCTATCTGTTGCCTTAACCTATCCATTTCCTCCTTCATTATCTTCATCTCAGACTTCTCTTCTTCAATGCTTTTACCCGAACTAGACATGCTTCTTGGAATTAGACCTTTTGATCTAGTTTGGTAATGGTAATTGGCCAGTACATTCTAACAAGTTGACTGCTAAAAGATCTCTGGAAATACGCAAAAAACTTGTTAGTTTTCAGAGTTTAACAGATATGTTATTGCACGTTGGGATGCAATGCACCTAGGCAGTTTAACCATTTCTACTATGTCTTTGATTCTTATCGCATGCGTCATTCCAGCTTTCTTATTTTTGCGCCTCTTTTCAAGTGATTTTCAAAACTTTGCTTGTTATTACTCTCCTCTAATGGTCGAATCTTATGTGGATTGCCTACATATCATGTCCCCGCATGAATCAGACCGAGCATAGTTCTAGTAGATAAAGTTGTGACAAAACATTGGGATTTTCATAACAAAACTCCTTTGATTACAAAACGTGGCTTACAACAAACTCTGAATAAGAAAATACAAAAACATGACAAAACTAAACTCTCAAAAACATCAAAAGTACAACATTCAAAACATCATCCTAATGTCCTAAAATTTCTCGGGGTCCGCGATGCATCGTTTGGCCTTGCCGCGGACCTTGGTGTGAGATCACTGCGCAATCCTTTTAAATCTTTCATGATTTGGTGAACGTAATCCATAACTGAAGCAAAAAGGGTAGTACGGGGCATTTGCTCACACGCTAGGCACTTCATGGTGACGTATTGCCCGATCTCTTCGATTCTGCCCCTGACCCTATCCCTTTCTCTGAGTAGTTGTTCTATCTGTTGATTCTTCGTCCCCAATATCCGAGAATTGTCGATGACTTGGTCCAGGAGCCTATCCACTTGTTTTTCTATCCGTGCCATCAAGTTGGCGCAACAATCTCTGTCCGTCCTGGCGTCTCGGGCTTGTTTAAGAACCCGCTCCCTTAGAGTAGTATTTGCTTCCCTTAGGTCAGTGATGATTTCCGCAAAATCTCTTTCTATTCGTTGCAGACGAAGTGCTCGTTGGTGGGCTTCCCTCCTCCATTTGGTCCGAATCCTTGCTATCTTGGCTTCAGATTCCTCCAAATCCCTTTGGACATCAGCGACTTGATTTTCCAACCCTTTTATCAATCTTTCATCCGATCGACTCCTTGGGTGTCTGTCAGCATCCATTCTCATCTGCCGGATTTGAGCTTTTAAGAATTCATTTTCCTGGGCCAGTTTCTTTTTGTCTCTTTCGTCGGCGGTAGCTTGCATACTCTTTTCAAATTGCAGGTCTTTGACCTGTTGTTCCATCTTGCCAATTTTCGCTCTATAACCTTCTTCCTTTGCTAACCAATCCCACTGTTCCTGCGATGACTCAGCAAAATCTTTGAGGTGGGTCCTTTTAGCCGGTCTCCCGTACGATGTGTCGCCTTTGAACCAAGCATGATAGCCAAAAGCGACTTCCCCTTTTGCTTTGTTCGGTACACAAGTGTTTTCCGTCAAACGTTGACACTCGCCCCAGATCCGGCGAACCTCTTCTTCAGGGAACTGACCGTCAACACTAATCTCGACTACTTGGATACTTAGGTCTTCATCTTTTGGTACGACTTGATACCTTCCGAGCTGCCTCAAAACCCGGTGCGGTGCATAGGGCTGGATGCTTTTAAGTCCCATTAGAAGAAAATGGGGCCTGGCCGCTGGCATATATATGATCTCATTAAGGGGCGCCCAACCTAGTGTCCACTGAATTTGGCTGGCAGTGAGAGTTTGAAAAAATGATGTCCATGATACAACTCCATCGGGTAAGCTAACCCCTTTATTCTGGTGTTGAATTCTTCCGTGCAAGTCTTCTCAGATAAATCATAACTTAAGAATGGAGAATGGTGACATAGATGTTCAGTCAACCATATTTGTAGCAGCAAATTACACCCCTCAAAATAATTTCCCCCGGCCCTGCAAACAGTGAGAGCCCGAAAGATGTCTGTCACGATCATAGGTGCTAGAGTGCTTTTATCTTGGGTGAGCAAGGTACTGACCACCCCCGCTACTCTTATATCAACATTCCCACCTTTTACTGGAAATATTACAACACCCAGAAATGCTGTCATAAAGACCACCCGCCTATGTTTGTCCCATTTTTGATGATTACCTCTACTGCACAGCCTGATATCGGATTTGTCGAACCCGCCTATGTGGCCATATCTCTCGTACAGGAAGCGCAAGCTGCAGAAACCTTTTGCAAGATCAGAATTATGGACCGTTCGAGGTATTTTTAATGAATCTAGGAAATGGTGCATAGTGACAGCCCTGGGAGCAACCAAGTATTTGAATCTTAACGGGGCTTCACCATTTCCGATGTACCCGGCTATTTCTTCAAGCGTTGGGGTAAGCTCGAAGTCTGAGAAATGAAACACATTATGTGCTGGATCCCAAAAGGGGACCAGCGCTCTGATGATATCTCCCCGAGGTTGTATGTCTAGTAAACCTGTTTAGGTACTTCTTCACTTCCTTGCGACCTTCTTCACCTAAGCCATTCCAGCATAATCGCAACTCGACAGGGATCTTGGTCATTATTGAAAACGGTACATTTTGTATTGTGCTCATCCTGCACATTTAATGTTATAAAATGAAAGAAATTATTTTGACTGACAATGATTTGACTATTTTCAAAATTTAGACAAAAGAGATCCGATTTTCTGATCGCGGCCTTTCAGCACTCCCGGGATGAAGATTTTAAGGCTGCGTACGCTAACTGACAAAAAATCCTAAAATGAACCTAAGGCGGCCGTGTAGGCAAAATCGGCCTTCCGACGTTCCTCTCGGGTACACTCGGCTATTTTGAAAACGGCCTCACCCAATTTATTTATGACAAAATTAGTTTTGACACTTTTGGCTATTTTTCAAAGGAGAGATTGGACCCGATGAGGGTTGCCTACGTATCTCACGCCCTGTGAGAATCAAACCGGCGTAGTTCGGGCCAACTAAACTACTTATTTCGGAGACAAGACTCCTTTTATTGACAATTAAAACTACTTAAAAATAAAACTCTTTAGTTTTTCTTTCTCCCGACCAACATAACAAACCTTTTTGAAAACAATTTTCCCTTTTCCTTTTCTTTAAAAAGAAATTCGACAGAGTTCCGACATTACTCGGGGTGAATAGTTATCTCTATACACTGTTACTTTCTTTCCTCTCTTTTTGTTCATTTTTCTTCAATATTCGAAAGCCGCTCCACATGCAATTTTGAAACAAACAAATGCGGGGTGCAACGGGATGGTCTTTTCATTTCAGGTTGCCTGTCCTAGACGGACCCAACCCCTGTGTTGACTCCCCTAAGTCAAATTCAACATGATGCAAATAAGCGTTCCTACTAGGGATCTGGCATGATGTTTTGTTATACTAAGCAAAACCTAGTTAGGTGTTCTAGACTATGTACCCGAGCGGACAACTCGAGTCGAGGAAGGGGCAACGTACCAGGCACCGAAATGCCACCCGACTTAGTAACTTGTCCGACCTCTTTCTTATTTCAGGGCATTGACGCTAACAGAATAGGGAGTCTCAACCAGTAAGCACATCCCCGGAGGTAAGAAGAGAAGGGTTCGGCACAGTTTATATTTACAGTTCAGATAATATCAAAGCGGTAAAAATCATCATTTTGCACATTAAGCATATATCATATAAAAATATCAGATAATAAACGAAGCCAAATACAACAATTATTCTAAGCTCGAATTTC
>MU766549.1:31628-60287 GCA_026770625.1 Nicotiana glauca
TTTTTCCAATTAAAGGACAATCGAGCGGGATTCATTTATTTAATTCAGAGTCGCCACTTGGGAGATTAATGGTGCCCCAAGTCACCGGCTGAATCCCGAGTCGAGGAAATTATTGACTCTGTTAACAGTCCGCGAACCAGAAATCCGGATAAGGAATTCTGTTAACCCGGGAGAAGGTGTTAGGCATTCCCGGATTCCGTGGTTCTAGCACGGTCACTCAACTATCATATTTGGCTAAATTATCTGATTTTAATGCATGTTAAACCTACGTGCGAATTTTAACTTTTAACCGCTTGTGATTATTATTATTTTATAAGAATTGCAACGTCGTGAAAACGTATTTCGGACCACACCGTACCAGTACGCCTGTGGTCTTTAACACCTTTCGACGTCGTTGAGATTTAGATTTTGGTCACACAAATGTGCACCCGAGTTTAAGAAAGTAATTTATTAAAGGCGCGCCTAAGGCGACTAGCGTATCGTTATTTTGGGTAAGGCCGTGAAGTTTTGCTAAACGGCCCATCCCGAAGTCTAAGTTATTTTGCAAACACATATTTGAGAGCCCCGCCATTTATTCATTTTTATTTAGCGAGGCTCGTCTCATTGGTTTTAAAGGATGTCTTAAAGTAATCTATAGTTTTCTATTTTTTGTTTTTCTCTAAATATAGTAAAAGAAAATGACCTAATTAATTACCATGCCAAAGTCATTATAGCTAAATTCAAACGTAACTTGTTAATGCTAAAAATGGGCACGGGTCGAACAGTTTGGGGGCCCCCTTTTTTTTTTTATTCTAGCGTTGGGCCTGCTGCTTACTTTTCACATTTTTCTTTGATTAACATTCGAAGAAGCAACAATAAAATGAGGTGTGATAAAGACATGCTTTTATGAACGTAGATACATAATTCGTTAATGGAAAGAGTTTAAGTTATTAAGTAAATACCCTAAAGCCTTATACATATTTGGTTACATGCTTATAAAAAAAATAAACTGAAATGCTAGAATGTTACCACTACATCATAGGTTCTTTAAACTAGCAAATGAGGGAAAGAATTGACCCTCTAGGCTGTTACAGGTTCATGCTCAGTCGGACATCACAACCATTTTATATGTTCTAATAAAGACTACTAACTGCATATATACAACTTAATATATATAACATTACAACTAACTAGATCCAAAACATTAAGACTTCATTTCACTTATGCTTCAAGTTTCAGCTACAAGTGTACCAGTATAGCAATGTGTACTTGATATTTGGAAACAAAGAAGGAGAAGGAAGACCAGCAGCAGCGGTAATACGAACAGTAATACAACACAGCAAATAAGTGTAGTACACCAGCAACCAATCAGCAGTTATCAACAAAACCAGTAGACAGCAACAAAAAACCCAGCAGCAACCCAGTAAACAACAACCAATAACCCAGCAACACTCAGTAATTTACCCAACAGCAACCAGTAAACAAACTAAAACTCCTATGAAATAGAAGTATACAACCCAGGGAACAACTTGAAGTCTCAGGAAAGAAATCAATCCACAAAGAACTTGAGAATAGACCAAACAGCAGTTTCCAGAAGGTCTAAACAGCAAAGACCAAACCAAACGAACCAACAGAACCTTCAATTATCCTAAAGAAACCTCAAGTGTGAAGTGGAAACAAAGGAAGGCTCGAACTGTTTCTGATCTTTGAGACAATGTAACAGTGCTATAGGAAGCAAGATGGCTAGCCCGAAGCAACTACTGTTCTGGTCTTTAAAAGAGAAAGAAAGCGTATAGAGGTTCAACCCAACCTATGAAATGGAAAAGAACACCGAGTGAAAACCCAAAGCCAATGGAGTAATTTTTCCTCCTCTTAAGCTCTCTCTATCTATGAATGAATCCCCAGTCTGTATTCTATTTTCAGGATCTATATCGAAATGTCTGTATGTATTTCAGCATTTTTTTTCTCTTTTTAAAACTGTCCCTCTAAAATACTTATGGCATGTTCTTATATAGCCCAGCTGAACCCATCCCCTGCAGTCTCTCTCTTTTTATTTTTTATTATTTTAAACTAAACAGAAACCCATATTATTCCCTTGTTTTCCCACCTTTTTCTGCCTAAGTATGGCTCTACTTATTGAATACTGCTGAGGTGCAGAAACTCCTGGGATGCCCTGCTGTTCCCATTTTTAATTGTCTAAGTATGGGACACTAATTTAAGACTGCTAAGTGCAGAAAACTAATGGGATACCCTGCTGTACAGCAGGTTCCACTAGACTGCCTCATGTGCACTGCACTCTTTTTGAATTTTAAATGTCAGCTTCTGGTCTCTAACTAAGCTAACAGCTATATCCAATTCAGAACCTAATTTAAAATCACAAACAGTTCAAAACTCAATCCAACAACGATTCCAGATGGGATTTTAATTAATATTGAGCTTCACTGCTATATTTTCTAAACAACAGACCCATACAACTAATCGACGGCATTCGTCTAGTTGATTACAACACGTATAACGGATAACAAATAATCATACGGAATTAGTGATTCACAGTTCTTGGGCCAAAACAGGAAAAATGTGAAACTAATTATTCGACGACGTCAATCGACTCGAATATGTATCCTATCACAAACACATTTAAACCAACAAACAGAAGCAAGCATCGACCAAATAAAAGGTCTTGAGGAGGAGAAGAGAAAATTTTAAACGAGGAAATCAGAACAAAGTAAAATTATTACCAAATAACACACAAAAATAGAATAAAGAAAGAAAGAACAGAAATACCTCGAGTGAACTCAAAAATCTTAAAGGACCAGGGCCAACTTGGCTTTGAAATTTTTTGAAGCCAAATGGACCTTAATCAGGGTGTTCTCAGTTGAGAACACCTGGATTAAGGTTCATTAGACCTCAACCTCTTGTCGATTTTAACCGGAGACATCATTTTCTGATTTCTAGGGTTCATACGGCATTTTAAGGCTCGGAGTCTTCTGGTTAGATTTGAACCAAACCAAGCTTGGTTTGGTTACGAGGGAGGTCAAAGGGGTATCTGGTATCAATTTGGGGCCGGTTGGTATAGATCAGGTTTTTTTCTCGAATCTTTGATCGAAGATTCGAGGAGCTCCGATTTGATTCGAGGCTAATGACTTGTAGATTTGTGGGGGGGATGGCATGGTGGTTCGGGGGTGTTATTTTGGCGGTCATCGGCTTCCTTGCCACTGGGTTTACGGCGAAGGGAAATGAGGGCGGCGCTAGGGTTCCTCGTCTCTGAAAGAGACGAGGTTTGAGAGACGAAAGGGGGCTTGGCTTGGTGGGGTGTGGAAGGGGGCGGGGTAGGGTATTGGGAATATATAGTGGTTAGGGGTTTTAATCTTGGCCGTTTCATCAAACGAGATCAACGGCCTCATCGTCCACTTAATTGAAAACGGTGTCGTTTTGTTAAGTGGGGGGACTGGGTCGGTCCGGGGAAATGGGTTGGGGCTGGACCGCGTGAAGACGGGGTGATCTGGACCGTTGGATTGAATAGGACGGACAATTTAGATCAGGCGTATCAAAACGACGCCGTTTGGATTAAATAGACGCCTGATCTGGGCCATCTAATTGATTTGATCGACGGTTCGTAATATAAACGCCAATACGGTGTTGTTTGGAGTGTCTCCGCCAGACCTGGTCTTGGACCGGGTAAATGGGTGTTTGGGCCTAGTTTTGGGGTTGTTTTGGGCTGGCCCAAGTCTGAATTTTTTACTCTTTTTCTCTTGCTTTTTTTTTCTTTTGCTTTTATTTTTTAATTCAAAAAACTAAAATTATAAATTAAACCATAAACCAAATTACAAATACTAATTAATTCCTAATGATAATTGTCACCAAATTTAAACATACATCAAGGGAAAATTACACAGTCTCGGACGAAAAAATGCAAAATACATTATTATTTTGTAATTTTCGTATTGTAATATAAAACTTAATTATCCTTCGTTGTAATGCCAATGTATTATATTTTTGTATTTTTCTTAATTTAAACAATCAAACAACGCACAGACAAATACAAACAATAAAAGAAAATAACACAGAATCCACAACAGTCACACACAAACCAAAACTATTGAATTTTTTGGGAGTAATTCTCATATAGGGCAAAAATCACGTGCTTACACAATGCACCTATCAACAATTAACGGCTCTAGAATGACTTCGAGGGCCATAAGGTCACTTAGCATTATCCCAATTTGTTCATTTCAATCCTCTCCTTTCTTGGCTTGCTCATTTTCCTTCCCCTTTTCTTTCTGATTATCGCTCCTTTCTTCCCTCTTATTTCTCACATCCTATAATTTCACCATATTTTTTTCTTTTTCTTTTTCTTTTTCTTTTCTTTTCTTTCTTTTTCTTTTAATAATAAAAATAAAAAAATAATTCGATCAAACCCTATGTAGGTTGCCTACGTATCATGACGCCGCATGAATCAGATCTTTGTGTAGTTCTGGAAGATCAGGACTAAAGTAAACAAACTAACTTTCTTATTTTTTTTCTTAATCTCTACTCTAACGAGATAAGGGAAATAAAAGAAATAAATCTTTTTCTTTTCTTGTTTTTCCTAATTTGAACTCAAGCTTAATGGATTTTTTCTTTTACATAAATTCTCTATTAATAAAAAATCCTAGAAGAGAAAAATATTTTTTGACCTTTTTTAGGAAGGAAATCATGTTGTTTTCTTTTTTTCCTATGTACAATGTCCTGAAGTTCTAATGAAAATAAAATGATTTTTTTCATTTTTCATTAGTTTTCTAAAGAAGAACCTCAAAAACAAATCTTTTATTTTTGAAATTCATACCTTAAAGAAAAGTCTTTAAAGAGGTACTAAAAGAAAATTTCCTTTTTTTTTGAATTTTTAGTCCTGATATACTAAAGAAAATATGAAAGAAAAAAAATTTATTTGGAGTTCTAGATATTAACTTCCTAAGGAGAAACACATCAAATGATTTTTTTTTAATTCTACAATTGGTATTCTAAAGAAAACTTCCAAAGGAATAAAATGCATATTTTTTTGTTTGGATTTTTGATTTATGACACTTTTTTATTAGTACAAAAATAGAAAATACAATAACCAAAGACTCGACATTATTGTACAAAACTAGAAGGTAAAAGACATCATTAAAAGAAAAACAAACTCAAAACCTCAAAAGAAAAATCTCCTTAAGCAACTCCTGAATGGATGGTCCTGGGTATCTGTCATGCTTAAACTCCGGCAAGTAGATCCATACCTATATGGGAAAACGGAACCCAACAATAGGTGAGACAATAACATTCCCTACTTGACACATGCAATACATGATTGAGGCTATTTTTGCAAAATGGATTATTTGGCCAAAAGGTGGCTAGAGGTGCAAATTTTGGATAAGACCACGCAAAGTCAAGAACCTAAACTCACTAGGAAGACCGAACCCTATGTGGTTTACCTACGTATCACGCCCCGAAAGACGAGAATCAAGTTTGCGTAGTTCGGGCCGATTGGATACGGGCGATAATTAATAATACAACTAATTTGGAGAAAATATATTTTTTGCTTTTTCTTGAAAAATGATGAAACATGCAAAATATTTTTGGATTTCTTTTTATCTATTTTTTTTATTTTTTGAATTTTTTAAAAATGATAAAAAGGTACAAAATCTTTTTTAATTTTTCGTGCTCCTTTTTTTTGTCTTCTCTTAATAAAAATGTAACAAAAAACATAAATGGTCCCTACTTACTTTTTTTGGCAATCCGCTAGGCAAGCACCTAGGGCTAGTTTTTTAATTAATACAAGAAATGAAAAATACAACAATTAGGAAAAGTACAAATAAGGGGGACAATAGCACCGGTATTGTTACCCATATAACAAAACCGTGCTAAACCTTACCTTAATAATCCTATTGAAGCTTGAAAACCTCGCTTACTAACAAGCATGTAAAAAATATGAACTTGAAAGGACCAATTATTCTATGATCATCACAGAGTTTATAACATACTCTGTGATGATATTACATATGAGAATACTAAGAAAGTGGTAAAATAAAATGTAGTACCAAATTGATTCTTGTCCCTTCTTTTCCAAACTTGTAAAATCTTGAATTTGTAAATCTTTGTCGTTTTCATCCACAATGTTCAAAATGTATTAAAAAATCATCATTTATTTTTTGAACGGTTGGATCTGGTTGATGAAGTTGGGGCAGCCTGCTTTTGTTTGGTAACTCTCATTGGAAGTCTCCTAACAATTGCTTCCTTGTTGGACTTTGTTGCAATTTTCATCCATATTGCATCTGCTTTGCTTGTTCCACTATGTTCCTCCACAGTATTTGGTGGGGTATCTAGGTGTTAAATGCATGTGCCACAAATAGGCTTACTTGGAATGAAATCTGGAGCATCCAACTTGTTCTTTAATTTTCCAGTCAAAGTATTTTCAAAATTTAGTGTTCGAAGTTCATCCTTGATAACTCTTTCCACACGATGGCTGGAAAATTGGAAGTTTAGTTTCAGACCATTTTCCTACTCCCTTTTCAAATTTGAGTAGTTGAATTTATTTGACAAAGTGACAAAAGGTTGCTTGATCATGGGATCCTCAATGAACTGCTCACATTGCATAGCAGTTGTTGCAATCTGCTTCTGCTTCACTTTCTTCCCTGTTGTTGTCTTTGAGGTCGATGCCAGTTAATACTTCTGATGTTCCTGCTTTGCAACTGTTACTGCATTTTGATCAGCCACACAAATAGCATTTGATGGACTGTATAAATGCTGAAGTTTTTGCCACTGCCGTGACTGCCTATGGAACAATATCCCTCTGCTGCTACTACCTAGTAGGTGTGGCTATTTGCACATGTTGATCACCTCATATACCGTCATTTGGATGATGATGTGTTTGTACAGGAGGACTAGTAACCAAGCCGGTCAACATTTTCTTGCTGGAAACATCCTTTAAATGTTTTGGAGACTGCTGCCTAGTTTTACAAATTACTGCCTTTTGCGCCAATGGAGCAGCTGGGGAAATCCTTGGAATAAATGCTGGAGCATTTATGTTGAGCATTCTTTTTTGACTGGAAATAGAAAAGTCTTCCTCGTCTCCCTCTTGAGCTTTATGGTCATTTGGTTTTGCTAACCATTTTTCTCGAAATTGATTGAGTAACTTCATTGGTATTTACTGTTGATAGTAGCAGCTGCCCAGGTTCTCCTCCGTATTCGCCCAATGACTCTATTGACTGTGAGGGTACCTCAAACATAGAGGTTTTCAAAGTGACTATTGGTTGTTTAACCATAGCCATATTCAAAACCATTGCGGCTCGAGCATCTTTGATAATATTTTCCACTTGGGGGCTGGAAAAATGGAGCATTGGAGTGTTGAAGCTGAGTGCTTGGTTGTTCGTTTGGTCGTTGCATTGGACTATCTGTCTACTGGTAGAACCTGTAAGCATTTGCTGCTGAATTTGCCCAGTTTCGGATTTGCTCGAGAAGTCAGACACCTGTCTTGCTCGATCCACATCAAAAGAGTTGGAATTCTTTGATGCAGTAGACTGATTTTTACTGCCTGGAAAACTCTGCTTGTTTGGTGATTGATTTACCACAGTCCAATCTCTATTATTTGATTTTTGCATCACTTGAATGTATGAATTTTGAGTATCTGCTATCACCAAGTAATCTCTAATAAGCTTGCCATTAATGACACGTCCAGTTTTGGTTGGAGAAAAAAGCTGCCCAGTTGTACAGTACTAGCTAAAGGAGCTGAAGGTTTTTCAACTACATTTGCTAATGCAACCTTATTTTTTTTAACTCGAGCTTCCTTCTTTTCCCCATCTAATGCCTGAGAAACAACTTTCCCAGCTACTGTCCAATATTGATCTTTAACTTGTTGTACATGTTGCGATTTTAACGTTTCTGTTTAGCTCCCTCATCAAATTCCAAACCACCATCTGCTGCATAAATATTTTCCTTTTCAGTCACAACATCTCGTTCAACATTACCACACCCCGTAAAAACAGAATTATGACCAACAACACCTTGAGCAATCAATGAAACAATAGGTTCTATATTTAAAGCTTCACTGTCTGCATGGTTTCTATGTAATTTGTTTACACCTGGAACAAACACATTCTTCTCAGTATAAGCCACTTTGGAGTTTTGCCCAAAATGTCAAACAACTGCACTACCCAAAAAATCAACATTTTCAAGTTGTTGCTCCTCATTTTGCTATGCGGTATGTCGTGCTACAGTAGTTGTGATAATCCCAGCATCATTAGGTCGACTAGCATGAATATTCAATGCAAAATTAGCCTCTAATTGTGAACCTACAGGACCTGGTTGTTTTCCAACTCTATCAATTGGCTCTTTGTCTGCAACTGCTGCATTAGTTTTGAAAAATGATCGACCAGCTACAGATATTGAACTATCATCCATCATCTGCTTATGTGTTCCATATTGAACTTGTTGCTGAGCATCATTTTCTGGTAAAACATTAGCAAATTGTCCAGCTCTTTTTGTGTTTAAACAGTCCTTTGCATCTCTTCGAAGCTTGTCTACAGTAACAAAATCGTTAGCATGCAAATTACTATCTATAACTTCCTCCTCTGTCACCACCTTTGTTCCAGCTTTTTCTTTCTTAATTCTACACGCCTTTTCATCATGTCGTTGATGCTTACAATAAGTAAAATACTTAAGAAGGTTTTCATACACTATATCTTGATAGAATACGACATATTTACCTGTAACTCGATCTAAAATCTGCAGCTTGACCTTTTTAGGATGTTTATCCAAGAGATCAATTATAACCTTTATTCTAGCAGCACTAGGTCTCGTTCTATCCTGTGTCGCCTTGTCCACAGTAAGAGCTTTGCCAACAGTTGACGCTATAGACATTAACAACCTCTTAGCAAAAAAATTAGTTGGCAAACATGGTAGAGAAATCCACACGACTGCCATAGATGTCTCCTCCTTCGGATTGAATCCTAGCGTCCACGGGAAAGTTCGAAAGAAAAATTCGTCGCCTTTGGATTTAAGATATCCAGTTGTCCTTGAAAGAAAATGAACACAGTCATTGTATAAATCAAACCTGATTAAAATGTGACGAATTTCTAACTGCCCGACGTTACAGTAGCCTTGAACTTCATATTGCGAAGAGAAATTTTTTCAAACTTCCTATATATCTGGTCTTCCAACCAAGAGGGGTTGCTCTGATGGTAAGCAACCCCCACTTCCAACAAAGAGGTTGTGAGTTCGAGTCTCCCCAAGAGCAAGGTGGGAAGTCCTTGGAGGGAAGGATATCGGGGGTCTATTTGGAAACAGCCTCTCTACCCCAGGGTAGGGGTAAGGTCTGCGTACACACTACCCTCCCCAGACCCCACTAAGTGGGATTATACTAGGTTGTTGTTGTTTTTCTTGTTGTATATATCTGGTCTTCCATACGAAAACTTAACCACCACTGCTTGTTGCAGCCCTTCTTCCCTTATGAACTCATTAACATCATCCACGGTGAATTCTATCACTGGTTCTCCGTGATCGAATTTAACTGGAAACAACTCGATTTTTGACGACATTATTGCATATTGTTTTGTTTCAAGTTTTGTAGCGTAGGATGCATTTGGATTATGTATTGTAACAACTTCTAACTTGTTTTGGATTGTCTCTCCCACAGCCAATGGCTGGGGAGAGATCACAGCAGCCATGGATTCTTCAAAACTATATTTACGTGAAGAAGAAGAAAATTCGAAAGAGAATTCTGATCGCTACAGTAATCGCAATAGAAATATTAAGATCTAGATAAATTGGCTATGAATTTGAGGATGAAACCAATTGGGGATTGTGCGCGAAGAGTAGATGTTTCTTTTCATACCAAATTTGCGACAATCCACCGCCGGATTCCGGAGTTATGGCTCGTGAATAGTAATGGAATTACTATTCACCATTCTTCCTAGAGTAAGCTCCGCACCCGGCTTATTGGGTTAGCTATGGGTTAACCCATACTTTCTTTATTTTCACACTTCACCCTCTCTTTTTTTTCTTTTTTTTCTTTTTTATTTGTCGTCAACTATCATTGGTCCATCAAATGACCCTTTTACCCTTGAAAATTGTAACATGTAGCCCATAGGATGCATCAGAATGGTCTTTTTCATTTCGGGTACACCTGTCCTAGACAGACCCAACCCCTGTGTTTAGTCTCCAAAGTCAAATGCACGTGATGCAAACAAACGTTCCTACTAAGGATCCGGCATAAGGCTTTGTTATAATAGGTTTAAAACCTAGGTTTATTGTTCTAGACCTGGCTTACCTGAGCGGACAACTCGAGCCGAGGTGGCAGTGTACCGGGAATACAGAAGCTTTACCGGCTTTGCAACTTGTCCGAACCTCGTTCTAGAAATGGGATGAGACTCTAGATAGAAGAGAAGTCACACGAAGTGCACCCTTCCCCATGATTTAAAAGACTCAGAGAGAGGAAGGGTTTCGTAGCAGTTTGTATACAGTTCACAGTATATCAAAGCGGTAAAAGCAACATTTAGCACATTAGGCCCAAACATGTAACAAAATCAGATAAAGCCAAATATAACAATTTATCTAAGCTCGAATTCTGAACTCTGAACCAGAGATTCTGGTTTCTTGTCCCCAGCAGAGTCGCCAGAGCTGTCACACCTCCTTTTTCTACCCTCGTAAGGGTATTAAGGGAGTTTTTTCCAATTTAAGTGATAATCGGAATGGGATTAATTTATGAAAAAATTCAGAGTCGCCACTTGAGATAATTTTATGATGTCACAAGTCACCGATTTAAATCCCGAATCGAATAAAGATTGAATCTGTTTTACAGTTCGCGAACACAGAAATTCGGGTAAGGAATTCAGTTAACCCGGGAGGAGGTGTTAGAAATTCCCAAGATTCGTGGTTCTAGCACGGTCGCTCAACTGTTATAATTGGCCTATTATCTAATTTTAACACTTTTTTAACCTATGGTTCGATTTTAACTTTAAACTGCTTTTAATTATTTTAAGGAAGATTTCAACGTCGTCTAAAACATTTCTTTGGACCGTGCCAGATGAAATGCACCCGCAATCCGAAACAAATTTTATTCAACGTTGCTAAGATTTGGATTTGGGTCACATGAAATGCACACCCGAGTTTAGGAAGGTAAATTTTAGAAATAGCGCACCTAAAGCAACTACGCACTTTCAACTTTGTGAGGGCCAGGAAAACTTCAACTAAATGGCATGCCTCGATTTCTAAGGATTCAAAATTAATTAAATGAGAGTCATGAGCTTAGGGGTTTTATTTGGTATGGCACGCCTCAAATTATTTCAAAAAAAGAAATTGTATTCAACTAAAGCCAACCGCGGATGGTCATAATATTTCCCTTAAACTATGATAGATCAACGAAAACTCATGACAGGCGGCAACGAAGATTGGAGAACTTTCTTGCATAACGGATTACGAAAATAATTGATTACTCCTAGTTAAACTGGATTCCCAAAGTGTCCAAAGAAATTTTCAGCAACATATGTTATCATGCTAAAGTATTTTTTAAAGTAGATGTATCATAATACCATGCCATTCTTAACTTAAATCCAAACAAATGAAGAAAAAGTTAAATTATTCCTCAAAGTTATACTACTACTGATATCTTCAAACAATTTTACAAGAAAGGCTAGCAAAATAACGAAAGCAATATGTATTGGAAAACTATTCTTAATTAAACACGGAAGTCCAAACACATAACATGATATTATCTCAAACATTGAGTTTAGATTAATCAAATAAAGAACCATGAAAATCACACTAATACTAGAAACAACATTTTTCATACATGACATATTTAAATATATTGAACATGGATTCAAGCATTTGGAGCCAAAGTCAGATCTACATTCTATTTGTGGAGCCAAGGCAGTCAAAAGTTAAAATCAATCAACAAAATATCATATTTCTGCAATTTTTTTACCATAAATTAGTACGAAGGGACAACTTAGTGTGACGACCCAAAGGGTCATCACCGTAATTCTCTCTTTTTCTGTGCTTCCGAGGCCTTTAAAACTTTGCTTTTAGTTGCCTCGATTTGCATGCACAATCCGGGTGCGAAGCCGAAAAGTTTTTATGTTAAAATATGTGAATTCTATGAAAAATTTGAAGAATTATGATATAATATTGATATAGTTGACTGTGGTCAACATTTTGGGTAAACGGACATGAACCCATGATGTGATGGTCTCGGGAGGTCCGTAGAAAAATATGGGACTCGATCATGTTCCCGGAGTCGAAATCCGAGGTCCAGAACCCCAGTAAAAAAAAATTTCTGTTAAATTGTTTTCTGAAATTATTAAGGGAAAATAGAAATAAAAATATGCTAGAAAATATAGGTATCAGGCTCGTATTTTGGTTCCGATGCCCGGTACAGATCTTAACTATTCGTTAAACGCTTTCTGTGAAATTTGGTCGAAATCGGACATCGTTTGACGTGTTTCAGACCTAAATAGCTAAAGTTGGAAGTTATGAACTTTAAAAGGAAAATTTTGAGTTTGGGGTTTGATTCTTTGATTCTGATGTCATTTTGGCGATTTGATCGCTCGAACAAGTTCGTAGGATGATATTGAGTTAGTGTGTGTGTTTTGTTGGGAGCCCCGAGGGCTCGGGAGTGTTTTCGTTGGTGTTCGGGATGGGTTGGAATAGGAATGTGTTGCAGAAATTTTGCTGTTGGCTTTCAGTGAAATCCTTCATCTCCTTCGCAGCATCCCATTCGCGTTCGCGTAGCTTTGCTTCCTTAGACCTTCGCGTTCGCGTTCAGGCCATCGCGATCGTGAAGCCTTGTTGCTTCCTTCAACGCATTCGCGTGGTCCCTCACGCGTTCGCGTAGGCCAAGACTTCAGACCCCAAAAACGTACTCTACGTGTTCGCGTTACCCAGTCGCGAACGCGGTGACACGAGCTCTTTCTTCTATGTGTTTGCGGTTAGCTCCACGCGAATGCGATGCCTTAACCTGTTCAAACCTTTGAGAACGCATCCCTTTTCACGCGAACGCGAAGGGTAATTTTTCCCAGTTATTTGAAATACCCAAAACAGTGTCATTACGGGATTTTTCATAAAATTTCACACGAGCTCCTCCCTCAAACCCTCCATAGACGAAATTCAAGATCTCCTTCCTCCAAAACTCTTTGGGTAAGTAATCTTAACATCATTCCCTCATTATTTCTTCATCTAATTACTAATTTCCTAGCCCTAAATCATGAATTAAAGGTAGAAATTAAGGGTTTGGGGTAGAACTAGGGCTTTAGGAATTTTGGGTGATTCAACCTCAATTTGGGGTCGAATCTTAAAACAAATTATATATTTGAACTCGTGGGGTTATGGGTGATTGGAATTTGGTCTGAGCCTCGACTTTGGACCATGTGGGGCTGGTGTCGGATTTTGCTATTTTTGGAAGAATGATGGGAATTCTATTTCTAGACAACGAGATTATGTTTTTAACCACTTATTGATACTATTGAATCGAATTATGGCTAGATATCGCTGTTTCAGAGTTGGATTCTAGAGGAAAGACGGTGTTAGAGGCTTGATTGCTATTTTCGGACCGAGGTAAGGGTTTGATCTAACTTTTACTTGAGGGAATATGATTAGAGTGTTTTGATTGCTATTTGCTAAATGATCGAGTACGGTGTATAGGCATGGTGACGAGTAACTATACACCGGTGTCGAGTATGACCGTGAGTCTTAAATTGTTAACTTATCAAATTCTTAATTGTTGTTTATGAGGAATTGGTTGGAAATCTTTAATATTGCGCCAGTAATCGTTGAGGCTAAGTATGGATTTTATCGTGTTAAGAAGGAATCGAATGAGTTTGGTTATAGTTGGATCTCCCTTGCAGGGATAGTTTATTATAATATATTTTCCTCCCTTGTTGAGATTACTTTGTGTTTTGTGTTGAAAGATAAGGGATCGTGTGGCACGCCGGCCATGAGATATTATAATTGGGATCGTGTGGCACGCCGACCACGAGATATTATGATTGGGATTGAGTGGTACGCCGAACACCACTTATATTGATTATTGTTATTGGCCTTCGATGTCGGTGATGTATTGAAAAGGGAGCGAGTGGTATGCCGACCACAAGTTATATTGATTATTGTTATTGGCCTTAGATGTCTGTGACATTGTGCACGGTAAAACGGGAGCGAGTGGTACGCCTACCACGTAATATATGAAACGGGATCGTGTGGCGCGCCGTCCACTTATATACTACACTACGGGATCGTGTGGCGCGCTTTTCACTTATATTCTACATTATGGGATCCTGTGGCGCCCGGAGTAGACCTGCTGTTTGTTTCTGATGTTCCATTTTTATCTAGTATTCCCCGATAGCATGTCCCCTCCCAGCTTTACTTTGTATTATTTTGTTACTATTTTCTCGCACTTGTATATTATATATGCACAGGTTAATTGTGGTAGGTCCTGTTTAGCCTCGTCATTACTTCGCCGGGGTTAGGCCAGGTAGTTACCAGCACATGGGGTCGGTTGTGCTGATTCTACACTCTACACTCTTTTGCGGAGATACAGGTTTCAGGCAGCAGTAGTAGCAGTAGTGCGAGTGTTGGCATTCCACTCTGCGAGACACCGAGGTAGCCTTGCAGGCGTCCGCGGGACCCGATGTCTCCTCTATCTTTTTATTCAGTCTGTTATCTCATGTATTCGAGACAAACAGTTTTATATTTCTTTCGAATAGTTGTGTTGAGTAAATTCTTAGCAGTTCGTGAGTAGTGATACCAGATACTGGGTAGAGGTGTATTTTGAAATTCCTGCATTTCCGGTTGCAGTTAAGTAAGTATTATAAGTCTTCCGCCTTGATTATTATTTAAATTTATTATAATTGTTTAAATGAAAATAGTAGAAATGTTGTATTGTTTGGCTTGCCTAGCTCCGACAGTAGGCACCATCACGACTCTCGACGGTGGGAAATCCGGGTCGTGACAAGTTGGTATCAGAGCACTAGGTTACATAGGTCTCATAACTCCTGGACAAACTTGGTAGAGTCTGAGGGATCGGTACGGAGACGTCTGTATTTATCCCCTAGATGCTAGTGAGTTAGGAAAAACATCACATTTGTTCTTTCTTGTCGTGTGTCTACATTTCTCAAACACCGATTGAATTTCTACTCTATTCTTTCGTAGATGGCAAGAACACGCGCTTCTTCATCTACCGCTCAGCAGTCCGAGCCCCGAGCAGCAGCCCTAGTGGTGGAGCCCCAGGTTGAGTTTGAGGAGGAGGTTCCAGTTCCAGCAGCTCCTGTGGGCCTAGTTCAGGTCCCAGAGGGGTTCATAGCCACCCCAGTTCTTCAGGACGTTTTGGTCGGATTGGTGGGCTTTGTGAAGAGCATCATTCGAGCGGGTTTGTTTCCAGTGGTTCAGCCAGTGGTGCCAAGTCAGCAGGGTGCAATGGCTCAGAACGGGAGTGAGATCATTTTTCAGGAGGCGGTCGAAGCGGGCCGTAGAGTTGAGACGGTACTGCCATAGGGAGGCGGTCATAGATCGGATAAGAGGCCCCGTCATGCAGGCAGATTCAGTGGTACCTCTCTATAGGTAGAGGTTCTTCTGGTAGAGGCCATCTTTCCAAGCCCTTTCAGTCAGCTTCTCATGTCACTCATGGTACTTCAGGTGATCATTCCAGTCGACAAGGCCAGCCGCAGTTTCCTCAGTTGCAGCGTTGGTGTAGATGTTATGAGTGTGGAGAATTGGGTTACAACAGGAGGGTTTGCCCGAGGTTGAGGGGTTCTCAGTCATATTATTCTAATCAGTAGTCTTTCCGCTCACCGTCAGCACCTGTCAGAGCACCACCACTTCATTATTCCCAGCGGCCGAGGGCTTGTTTCACGTGTGGCGACATGAGGCACATTGCTAAGTATTGCTCTCGAGCTTCTGGCAGCTCTCAGCATCAGAGTTCTAGTGCTATGATTCAGGCACCGGAGGTTCCACAGCCTACCCAGCCGGCTAGAGGTGGTGGTAGAGGTCTTAGAGGTGGAGTTCAGACCGCCAGAGGTAGGGGTCAGCCAGAAGCCATTTTGGAGGTTGAGTCTTCAGATGCAGACATCAGAGGTACCATTCTGATTTGTATTAGAGATGCTTCAATTCTATTTGACCCTGGATCTACGTATTCATATGTGTCGTCCTATTTTGCACCCTATTTGGTTATGCCTAGTAAGGCCTTGGGTATTCCGGTATGTCTACACCGGTGAGTGATTCTATAGTGGTCGACCGAGTGTTAGAGGCTTGATTGCTATTTTCGGACCGAGGTAAGGATTTGATCTAACTTTTACTTGAGGGAATAGGATTAGAGTGTTTTGATTGCTATTTGCTAAATGATCGAGTACGGTGTATAGGCATGGTGACGAGTATCTATACACTGGTGTCGAGTATGACCGTGAGTCTTAAATTGTTAACTTATCAAATTCTTAATTGTTGTTTATGAGGAATTGGTTGGAAATCTTTAATATTGCGCCAGTAATTGTTGAGGCTAAGTATGGATTTTATCGTGTTAAGTAGGAATCGAATGAGTTTGGTTATAGTTGGATCTCCCTTGCCGGGATAGTTTATTATAATATATTTTCCTCCTTTGTTGAGATTACTTTGTGTTTTGTGTTGAAAGATAAGGGATCGTGTGGCACGCCGGCCATGAGATATTATGATTGGGATCGTGTGGCACGCCGACCACGAGATATTATGATTGGGATTGAGTGGTATGTCGAACACCACTTATATTGATTATTGTTATTGGCCTTCGATGTCGGTGATGTATTGAAAAGGGAGCGAGTGGAATGCCGACCACAAGTTATATTGATTATTGTTATTGGCCTTAGATGTCGGTGACATTGTGCACGGTAAAACGGGAGTGAGTGGTACGCCTACCACGTAATATATGAAACGGGATCGTGTGGCGCGCCGTCCACTTATATACTACACTACGGGATCGTGTGACGCGCTTTCCACTTATATTCTACATTATGGAATCGTGTGGCGCCCGGCGTAGACCTGCTGTTTGTTTCTGATGTTCCATTTTTATCTAGTATTCTCCGATAGCATGTCCCCTCCCAGCTTTACTTTGTATTATTTTGTTACTGTTTTCTCGCACTTGTATATTATATATGCACAGGTTAATTGTGGTAGGTCCTGTTTAGCCTCGTTATTACTTCGCCGGGGTTAGGCCAGGTAGTTACCAGCAAATGGGGTCGGTTGTGCTGATTCTACACTCTACACTCTTTTGCGGAGATACAGGTTTCAGGCAGCAGTAGTAGCAGTAGTGCGAGTGTTGGCATTCCGCTCTGTGAGACACCGAGGTAGCCTTGCAGGCGTCCGCGGGACCCGGTGTCTCCTCTATCTTTTTATTCAGTCCGTTATCTCATGTATTCGAGACAAACAGTTTTATATTTCTTTCGAACAGTTGTGTTTAGTAAATTCTTAGCAGTTCGTGTGTAGTGATACCAGATACTGGGTAGAGGTGTATTTTGAAATTCCTGCATTTCCGGTTGTAGTTAAGTAAGTATTATAAGTCTTCTGCCTTGATTATTATTTCAATTTATTATAATTGTTTAAATGAAAATAGTAGAAATGTTATATTGTTTGGCTTGCCTAGCTCCGACAGCAGGCACCATCACGACTCTCGACGGTGGGAAATCCGGGTCCTGACAAGTTGGTATCAGAGCACTAGGTTACATAGGTCTCATAACTCTCGGACAAACTTGGTAGAGTCTGAGGGATCGGTACGGAGACGTCTGTATTTATCCCCTAGATGCTACTGAGTTAGGAAAAACATCACATTTGTTCTTTCTTGTCGTGTGTCTCCATTTCTCAAACACCGATTGAATTTCTACTCTATTCTTTCGCAGATGGCAAGAACACGCGCTTCTTCATCTACCGCTCAGCAATCCGAGCCCCGAGCAGCAGCCCTAGTGGTGGAGCCCCAAGTTGAGTTTGAGGAGGAGGTTCCAGTTCCAGCAGCTCCTGTGGGCCTAGTTCAGGTCCCAGAGGAGGTCATAGCCACCCCAGTTCTTCAGGACGTTTTGGTCGGATTGGTGGGCTTTGTGAAGAGCATCATTCGAGCGGGTTTGTTTCCAGTGGTTCAGCCAGTGGTGCCAAGTCAGCAGGGTGCAATGGCTCAGAACGGGAGTGAGATCATTTTTCAGGAGGCGGTCGAAGCGGGCCGTAGAGTTGAGACGGTACTGCCATAGGGAGGCGGTCATAGATCGGATAAGAGGCCCCGTCATGCAGGCAGATTCAGTGGTACCTCTCTATAGGTAGAGGTTCTTCTGGTAGAGGCCATCTTTCCAAGCCCTTTCAGTCAGCTTCTCATGTCACTCATGGTACTTCAGGTGATCATTCCAGTCGACAAGGCCAGCCGCAGTTTCCTCAGTTGCAGCGTTGGTGTAGATGTTATGAGTGTGGAGAATTGGGTTACAACAGGAGGGTTTGCCCGAGGTTGAGGGGTTCTCAGTCATATTATTCTAATCAGTAGTCTTTCCGCTCACCGTCAGCACCTGTCAGAGCACCACCACTTCATTATTCCCAGCGGCCGAAGGCTTGTTTCACGTGTGGCGACATGAGGCACATTGCTAAGTATTGCTCTCGAGCTTTTGGCAGCTCTCAGCATTAGAGTTCTAGTGCTATGATTCAGGCACCGGAGGTTCCATAGCCTACCCAGCCGGCTAGAGGTGGTGGTAGAGGTCTTAGAGGTGGAGTTCAGACCGCCAGAGGTAGGGGTCAGCCAGAAGCCATTTTGGAGATTGAGTCTTCAGATGCAGACATAAGAGGTACCATTCTGATTTGTATTAGAGATGCTTCAATTCTATTTGACCCTGGATCTACGTATTCATATGTGTCGTCCTATTTTGCACCCTATTTGGTTATGCCTAGTGAGGCCTTGGGTATTCCGGTATGTCTACACTGGTGAGTGATTCTATAGTGGTCGACCGAGTGCATCGTTCATGTGTGGTAGTATTTGAGGGTCTTGAGACCCGTATCGACTTATTACTCTTAGATATGGTGGACTTCGACGTTATATTGGGGAAGGATTGGTTGTCCTCGTGCCATGCTATTTTGGATTGTCACACTAAGATCATGACCTTGGCTTTGCCAGATTTGCCCCATTTAAAGTGAAGAGGGACTATAGATCATTCGACCCGCAGTGTGATATCTTATGCGAAGGCTTGACGCATGGTTAAGAAGCGGTGTTTAGCTCATTTGGCGTATGATCGCGACTCCAGCGCAGAGGTTCCTTCCATTGGTTCTGTTCCTATTGTTCGGGAATTTCCCCGAGGTTTTCCCTTCAAACCTGCCGGGCATGCCGCCTGACAGGGATATCAATTTTTGTATTGATTTGGTCTCCGGGCACTCAGCCTATTTCCATTCCGTCATATCGTATGGCCCCGCCAGAGTGGAAAGAGTTGAAGGAGCAACTTCAAGACTTGCTTGATAAGGGTTTCATTAGACCTAGTGTATCGTTGTGGGGTGCGCCAATGTTATTTGTGAAAAAAAGGATGGATCGATAAGGATGTGAATTGATTAACGCCAGTTGAACAAGGTGACAATAAAGAACGAGTATCCACTGTCGAGGATTGATGATTTATCCGACCAGCTTCAGGGTTCTAGGGTGTTCTCGAAGATAGATTTGAGGTCTGGTTATCATCAGCTGAGGATTAGGGCGTCTGATGTTCCTAAGACAGCATTTCACACTCGGTATGGGCATTATGAGTTTTTGGTCATGTCATTTGGGTTACCCAATGCCCCGGCAACATTTATGGAGTTGATGAACCGAGTGTTCAGGACCTATTTGGATTTGTCTGTGATTTTTTTTATTGACGACATTCTGATATACTCCCGCAGTCGGGAGGAACATGAGCAGCACCTCAGAGTGGTTCTTCAGACTGTGAAGGATAATCAGTTGTACGCCAAGTTCTCGAAGTGCGAGTTTTGGTTGAGTTCTGTTGCATTCCTGGGTCACGTGGTTTCAGCAGAGGGTATTTAGGTGGACCCGAAGAAGATTGAGGCAGTCAAGAATTGGCCTCGACCAGCGTCAGCTACAGATATCCGGAGTTTCTTGGGGTTAGCAAGTTACTAGCGACTGTTCGTGGAGGGGTTTTCATCTATTGCAGCCCCGATTACTAGATTGACCCAGAAGGGTGACCAGTTCGGGTGGTCAGAGGAGTGCGAGGCGAGCTTCCAGAAGCTCAAGACAGCTCTGACTACGGCACCGGTATTGGTTTTGCCCACGGGATCAGGGCCTTACACTGTTTATTGTGATGCTTCCCGTATTGGGCTTGGCGCAGTGTTGATGCAGAATGGCAGAGTCATAGCATATGCTTCGAGGCAGTTGAAGATCCACGAGAAGAATTGTCCAGTTCATGACCTAGAGTTGGCAGCCATTGCTAATGCCTTGAAGATCTGGAGGCATTATTTATATGGTGTGATGTGTGAGGTGTACACGGATCACAAGAGCCTTCAGTACTTATTCAAACAAAACGAATTGAATTTGAGATAGCGGAGGTGGTTGGAGTTGTTGAAAGACTATGATGTTTCTATCTTATACCACCCGGGGAAGGCCAATATGGTGGCCGATGCACTGAGTAGGAAGTCCGCCAGCATGGGTAGTCTTGCCTATATTCCGGTCAGCCAGCGACCGCTTGCTTTGGATGTTCAGGCCATGACCAATCGATTTGTGAGGTTGGATATTTCTGAGCCTAGCAGGGTATTATCATGCACGGTTGCTCGTTCGTCGTTGATGGAGCGTATCCGTGAGCAGAAGTTTGATGATCACCGTTTGTGTGTCCTGAGAGACACGGTGCAGCGTGGAGGTGCCCAGAAAATGACCTTGGGAGATAATGGTGTATTGAGATTGCTGGGGCGAGTTTGTGTGCCCAATGTTGATGGCATTCGGGAGTTAATCTTAGCGGAGACCCATAGTTCTCGGTATTCTATTCATCCGGGCGCCGCGAAGATGAATCAGGATTTGCGGCAGCATTATTGATGGCGCGGAATGAAGAAGGACATTGTTGCATATGTGGCTCGTTGTCCGAACTGTCAGCAGGTTAAGTACGAGCATCAGGGGCCCGATGGTTTATATCAGGGAGATCATTCGCCTTCATGGGGTGTACCTCGCATTTCTGGAGAGCGGTTCAGCAAGAGTTGGGCACCCAGGTTTAACTGAGTACAACATTTCATCCCCAGATGGACGGTCAGTCCGAGAGGACTGTTCAGATTCTTGAGGATATGCTCTGAGCCTGTGTTATTGATTTTGGAGGATCGTGGGACCAGTTTTTGCCGTTAGCAGAATTTGCCTACAACAACAGCTACCAGTCCAGCATTCAGATGGCTCCGTATCAGGCATTGTATGGTAGACGGTGTCGGTATCCAGTCAGATGGTTTGGGCCGGGAGAGGCTCGATTGTTGGGTAACGATTGGTACAGGAGGCCTTGGATAAGGTCTGGATTATTCAGGATAGACTTCGTACAACTCAGTCCAGGTAGATGAGTTATGCAGACCGCAAGGTCAGAGATGTTTCTTTCATGGTTGGTGAGCGAGTATTGCTCCGGGTATCGCCTATGAAGGGCGTGATGAGATTCGGGAAGAAGGGCAAGCTTAGCCCTAGGTTTATTGGTCCATTTGAGATTCTTGATCGCGTGGGAGAGGTGGCTTATAGACTTGCCTTGCCGCCTAGCTTGTCCGCCTTGCATCCAGTTTTTCATGTATCCATGCTTCGGAGGTATCATGGCGATCCAGCCCACGTACTAGATTCCAGCACTGTCCAATTGGACAAGGATCTGTCATATGAGGAGCAGCCGGTGGCTATTTTAGACCGTCAGGTTCGATGGTTGAGGTCGAAGAGTTTTCCTTCAGTGCGTGTTCAGTGGAGAGGTCAGCCTCCTGAGGCATCGACCTGGGAGTCCGAGTCTGATATGCGGAGCCGTTATCCCCATCTATTCCCCGACTCAGGTACTTCTTTCTTTTGTCCATTCGAGGACGAACGGTTATTTTAGAGGTGGAGGATGTGATGACCCAAAGGGTCATCACCGTAATTCTCCCTTTTCTCGTGCTTCCGAGGCCTTGAAAACCTCTTTTAGTTGCCTCAATTTGGGTGCTCAGTCCGGGCGCAAAGCCGGAAAGTTTTTATGTTAAAATATGTGAATTCTGTGAAAAATTTGAAGAATTATGATATTAATATTGATATAGTTGATTGTGGTCAACATTTTGGGTAAACGGACCCGGACCCGGACCCGTGATGTGATGATCCCGTGAGGTTAGTAGAAAAATATGCGACTCGGGCATGTGCTCGGAGTCGAAATCCGAGGTCCAGAACCCCGGTAAAAGAATTTTTCTGTTAAATTGTTTTCTGAAATTATCTGAAATTAATAAGGAAAAATAGAAATGAAAATGAGCTAGAACATATAGGTATCGGGCTCTTATTTTTTTTTCGACGATCGGTACAGGTCTTTACTATTAGTTAAGCACTTTTTGTGAAATTTGGTCGAAATCGGACGTCGTTTGACGTGTTTCGGACCTAAATAGCTAAAGTTAGAGCTTATGAACTTTGAAATGAAAATTTTGAGTTTTGGGGTTTGATTCTTTGATTTTGATGTTATTTTGGCGATTTGATCACTCGAACAAGTTCGTAGGATGATATTTAGTTAGTGTGTGTGTTTGGTTGGGAGCCTCGAGGGCTCGGGAGTGTTTTCGGGGGTTGTTCGGGATGGTTTGGAATAGGAATGTGTAGCGGAAATTTTGCTGTTGGCTTTCAGTTAAATCCTTTATCCCGTTCGCAGCATCCTATTCGCGTTCGCGTAGCTTTGCTTCCTTAGACCTTCGCGTTTGCGTTCAGGCCATTGCGATCGCAAAGACTTGTTGCTTCCTTCAATGCGTTCGTGTGGTCCCTCACGCGTTCGCGTAGGCCAAGACTTCAGACCCCAAAAACGTACTCTACGTGTTCGCGTTACCCAGTCGTGAACGCGCTGACACGAGCTCCTTCTTCTACGCGTTCGCGGTTAGCTCCACGTGAATGTGATTCATTGACCTGTTCAAACCTTCGCGAACGCATCCCGTTTCACGCGAACACGAAGGGTAATTTTCCCCAGTTATTATAATTACCCAAAACAATGTCATTACGGGATTTTTCATAAAATTTCACACGAAATTCACCATGCCTCCCTCAAACCCTCCATAGACGAAATTCAAGCTCTCCTTCCTCCATAACTCTTTGGGTAAGTAATCTTAACATCATTCCCTCATTATTTCTTCATCTAATTACTAATTTCCTAGCCCTAATCATGAATTAAAGGTAGAAATTAAGGGTTTGGGGTAGAACTAGGGCTTTAGGAGTTTTGGGTGATTCAACCTCAATTTGGTGTCGAATCTTAAAAAAATTTATATATTTGAACTCGTGGGGTTATGGGTGATTGGAATTTCGTCCGAGCCTCGTGTTTGGACCATGTGGGCCTGGTGTTGGATTTTGCTATTTTTGGAAGAATGATGGGAATTCTATTTCGAGACTATGGGATTATGTTTTTGAGCTCTTATTGATACTATTGAATCGAATTATGGATAGATATCGTTGTTTCGGAGTTGGATTCTAGAGGAAAGGCGGTGTTAGAGGCTTGATTGCTATTTTCGGACCGAGGTTAGTGTTTGGTCTAACTTTGGATTGAGGGAATAGGATTAGAGTGTTTTGATTGCTATTTGCTAAATGATCGAGTACGGTGTATAGGCATGGTGAAGAGTATCTATCTACTAATGTCGAGTATGACCGTGAGTCATAAATTGTTAACTTATCGAATTCTTAATTGTTGCTTATGAGGAATTGGTTGGAAATCTTTAATACTACGCCAGTAATTGTTAAGACTAAGTATGTATTTTATTGCGTTAAGTAGGAATCGAATGAGTTTGGTTATAGTTGGATCTCCCTTGCCGGGATAGTTTATTATAATATATTTTCCTCCCTTGTTGGGATTACTTTGTGTTTTGTGTTGAAAGATAAGGGATCGTGTGGCACGCCGGCCACGAAATATTATGATTGGGATCGTGTGGCACGCCGACCACGAGATATTATGATTGGGATCGAGTTGTACGCCAACCACCACTTATATTGATTATTGTTATTGGCCTTTGGTGCCGATGACGTATTGAAAAGGGAGCGAGTGGTACGCCGACCACAATTCATATTGATTATTGTTATTGGCCTTAGATGCTGGTGACATTGTGCAAGGTAAAATGGGAGCGAGTGGTACGCCTACCACGTAATATATGAAACGGGATCGTGTGGTGCGCCGTCCACTTATATACTACACTATGGGATCGTGTGGCGCGCTGTCCACTTATATTCTACATTATGGGATCGTGTGGCGCGCCATCCACTATAAATATATGTATCATGATACCCGGAGTAGACCTGCTATTTGTTTCTGATGTTCCTTTTTTATCTAGTATTCCCCGATAGCATGTCCCCTCTCAGCTTAACTTTGTATTATGTTGTTACTGTTTTCTCGCACTTGTATATTATATTTGCATAGGTTAATTGTGGTAGGTCCTGTTTAGCCTCGTCACTACTTCGCCGGGGTTAGGCCAGGTACTTACCAGCACATGGGGTCGATTGTGCTGATTCTACACTCTGTGCTCTTTTGCGCAGGTACAGGTTTCGGGAAGCAGTAGCAGCAGTAGTGAGAGTGTTGGCATTCTGCTCAGCGAGACACCAAGGTAGCCTTGCAGGCTTTCGCGTGACCCGACGTCTCCTCTATCTTTTTATTCAGTCTGTTATCTCATGTATTCGAGACAAACAATTTTATATTTCTTTCGAACGGTTATGTTTAGTAAATTCTTAGCAGTTCGTGAGTAGTGATACCAGATACTGGGTAGAGGTATATTTTGAAATTTCCGCATATTCGGTTGCAGTTAAGTAAGTATTATAAGTCTTCCGCCTTGATTATTATTTCAGTTTATTATAATTGTTTAAATGAAAATAGTAGAAATGTTGTATTGTATGGCTTGCCTAGCTCCGACAGTAGGCGCCATCACGACTCTCGAAGGTGGGAAATCCGGGTCGTGACACTTAGTCATACAACCATTATTAGCTATTCATGAGACAGCTGAAAGTTAGTGTGCATATACTTAAGGCAAGACATTAATGAAGGTCTTTAGAAAATAGTGGCAAAAGTAGGATAAGTAACGAACCTTTAAATGGAAATTTTCCTCAGAATTCTTATTCAAAGCCTTTGAATACAACACCAAAGAGCAGAATCTTACATCAACTCGAACCAAGTGACTACGCGCCTTCGACCAGAACCTTGACAAAGGACCTCGAACATCGCTTTAACCGGAACTGAGAACGACCTCTCCGGCGAGATAGGGAGAAGAAGAAGCGGCGACGAAGAGGTCGCTGGTGCGAGGTCCATTCTCTGCTTCCTCTCTCGGCGAAGATAAAAGATTTTTCCATAAAGGTACATGGCTATGGCGTTGCTGAATCTTTGTTCGGTGGAACAGGACGAGAAGAAGCAGAACGGATGGGATCTCAAAGAGGATGATCCACAAGGAATCTCTTTTGGTGTTCTCTACTGGTTTGTCCAAATCAGAAGAAGTAGAATCAGTACGATGGGGTGCTATGTGTTTGTTAATAACTGATTGCTTCTCTCATTTTTTGTGTTTTTCCAGCTAGTTTTGCGTTGCAATCCGAAGGAGAAGGTGATGGGGGGTGAGGAAGATAAAAATACAGGGGGTGGGGTTCTTGGTATTGCACAGCTTTTGCAGAGTCCTCCCCTTTTTCTTATTTAGGCGTTCCTACATGTAGAGTCTAGGTTTAGGTTATTATTTTGTGTATTTTGCCAATTAGTCCTTAGGTCTCTTTTTGTTAAGTTCTTAGGGTCTTTTTATTTATTTTTTGTTCCAAAGAAGAGTGTATAATGGGTCCCTAAGGTTAGCTTAATGGGTATTGGGCCAAGAATTGGGCTCTAAAACTTTTAAAATTGTTGTCTAACACCTTAATTGACTCGTTTTTAAAATAAGATAGAAATACTACACAATTCCAAAGCTAATCCTAATTAATTAAACTAAACATGAAACTCTTTTTGTGTTTTCGAAATTACATAAAGATAAAAATAAGGTACTATTTTTTGTATTTTTTAAATTTATGAAGAATACATAAACTAAAATATTTTTCTAAATTTTTATTTTTCTTGTAATAAAATAAATTAAAAGAGTCAAAATGAGTTGAAATGGCTATATTAGGCTTAAATTAAATATTTACGTGCTAAAAGATAAAAAAATCTTGGGGAGGGTAAAAAATCACATGTCTACAGCGTGAACGTGTACACAACCATGATGGTATATTAAACGTGCCTAAAGCAAGCTACGATTCATTTTTTGAAAAATGTACATGTGTCACGCGAATGTGAACATAATTAATAATATTTATTATTATAAACATTATCTCGCCCATGTCGCGCCCCCTTTTTCAAAGGCGAAATCGGGCTTATGACATTTGGGAGGACAAATCGTTCCTTTTGGGAATTGGGTTTTAGAATTTGAAGAGTCGCCACCTAATGATTAAGTGCATTAGAACACTAATAGGATTTTTATTTAGAAACCATAGTTTGGGTAAGGCTAGAAATTATCACGAGGGAAGGAGTTAGGCACCTCTCAAGATCCACTAGTGTTGTCCCGACCATGATACAATTGTGACATCACATACAAGTAAGCAATTAAGGGCTCAAAATAGAAGGAGTTTTCACATAATTTTGAAAGTTTGAGGAAAATAAGGAAGGCAGAAATTTTGAGGAAATAATTTTAAACAAATCTAAAAATAAACATAAACAAGTAAAGGGGAAAGGGGAGTCCTAGGTTTATGAACAATATTGATCACATCAATGCAATACCCAGTAATCACTCGTCAAAAGAGGGGCTACATGGGGTATTAGCGCACCGGTCATCTTATCCATATCTACCCTTCCCACCCCGTTAAGGTATTAAAGCGCGAAATAGTATCACTACTTATTGCATGCTATTACCCATCCCAATCCTATCAGTCCTGGAGGCATATGGGACTACTAATCCTAAAGTGGAGGAAGTTGGGGGCTTTTTCAAAGTTTAAAAGGATAAATATCTAAGGCGACAAACAAAACATATAAAATACTTAAGGGAAACACACAGCAGTTTAAAGGCTCAAACAGACCTCGTCACTTAAAACAACACATTATTTAACATGCCTTACACGTAGTGGTTATGATCTGAATTATACTTAAACATTAAGGCAAACTGATTTATAACATATTTTCAGATAAGAAGTTCGAATTAGGCATGTCTGCTGGTTGTAATTATCAAAGACTGTTGCCATTAATTAATTACCTAGAGGTTTTCCTAGGTGAGACCTATAGGCATGACATCTAAAAATGCAGAAGGCATACATTACTACATGAAAGCTCTGCAGATTTTAAATTACATTATTACCGATTTTAGACTTGTAGATGAAATAAACGGATTTGATTCAACTGGTTACTCCTATAGGCATGATATTTAAGCGTTATTAATTTTAAAAACAATTCCGCTATCTTCTTCTCTCGTCGAAGGTACTTCAAGGGATATAGATTTTCTGCCGCCGCCTTCCTCTTCCATCAAAGGACGAAATTTGCCGATGGAGAGTTTCGAAAGGAACGGACGTGATGTATAAGTTAGGAAAGGTAGTTGAAGTCTAATAGGCCGCGGGAACCGGAGCGGGATCGCTCATGATGAGACTGTCGTTGCTAGCCGGTGTACCTGCAAATGAGCAATACGAGCATATATTGTGCATAAATTTAAATATGATGCAAGTTCCCGTTGGACCATGAATGTTGTCTTCGGACGGTTAGGATGATGCCTCCGAACTATTTTGCCTTTGAATAATGACATGCAAGAGAAAAAATGGGGTCCTTAGACCATGGCATGGCATTCTCGGGCTATGAAAATGGTGCCTCCGAACAATGACTCCTTTGGAAAATTTGGCGATCTTTCAGCCCATGAAATGCATAAGGTAGCGATCTTTCAGCCAATGTAAGACGTAAATAAAAGGTGGCGGTATTTCAGCCATGCAAGAAAAATGAAGTGGTGATGTTTCAGCCATACAAGAGAAATAAAGTGGTGATATTTCTACCATGCAGGATGGAGACAATGCTTAGTCTCGGAAGGCAGAAAGGTAGCCTTATGCGATGCAGATATATGCAAATGAAGGTAGAGATTAACCTCGGAAGGTAGAAAAGTAGCCTTATGAAATGCAGAGATATGTATATGGAGGAAGATCTTAACCTCGGAAGGCAGAAAATTAGCCTTATGCAATGCAGAGATATGTAAATAGAGGTAGAGCTTAACCTCGGAAGGAAGAAAAGTAGCCTTATGCAATGCAGAGATATGTAGATAAGGGTAGAGCTTAACCTCGGAAGGCAGAAAAGTAGCCTTATGCAATGCAGAGATATGTAGATGGAAGTAGAGCTTAACCTCGGAAGGCAGAAAAGTATTCTTATGCAATGAAAAAATGCAGGTGAAGGTAGATATTAACCTCGGAAGGTAGAAAAGTAGCCTTATGCAATGCAGAGATAAGCAAATGGAGGTAGAGCTTAACCTTGGAAGGTAGAAAAGTATCCTAATGCAATGCAGAGATATGCAGATGGAGGTAGAGCTTAACCTCGGAAGGCAGAAAAG
>MU766555.1:17928-30465 GCA_026770625.1 Nicotiana glauca
ATCAAATCACGTCCGATTGACTTCAAATTTTGCACACAAGTCACATTTGACTTTGCAGACCCACTCCAACTTCCGGAATTGGATTCCGACCCCGATATCAAAAAGTCAACCTCCGGTCAAACTTCCCAAAACCTTCAAATTTCTATCTTTAGCCAAATGGCTTCAAAATGAACCATGGACCTCCGAATTCACTTCCGATCGCGCTCCCGACTCCAGAATCACCATACAGAGTTACTCCCAGTCTCGGAATCCCAAACGAACATCGATAACGCTGAAATGCACTCCAAGCCAAACTTAAGAAATTTCTTCCAAAATGCTAACTTCCACAATAGGCGCCAAAACGCTCCCGGGTTATCCAAAACCCAATCCGGGCATACGCCCAAGTCCAAAATCATCATACGAACCTGCTGGAACCTTCAGATCCTGATTTCGAGGTCGTTTACTCAAAATTTCAATTCTAGTTCATTCTTTCAACTTTAAGCTTCTCAAATGAGAATTTTTATTTAAATTTAACTCCGATCTTCCTGAATTTAAATTCCGACCATGCGAACAAGTCACAATACCTGAAATGAAGCTGCTCATAGTCTCAGATTGCTGAACAACGCGCTAGGGCTCAAGACGACCGGTCGGGTCGTTACAAATTGATAAAGAAAATACCCTTTTAAATTAAAAGTACAATATCGAATGAATTATTACCTTTAATACGAGAAATCAATAAATCAAAACATAGTAGAAATTTCTTTTTAAGTAAAGTACAACCTCAAACGGTTTAAGGAAAGTTTAGTTGATAAATCAATTGAGTTTAAAATGTAACAATTGTTGAAATTTGAAGTATTGAACATATATAAAAAAAGAATAAGGCGAGGCATTAGAAACACTATGGATTCCAACACAAAGGATTATAACAGTAAAAGGATTTAAACAGTTAATACACTTAAATTGTTAATAAAAAGTAAAAATGGGGGAGAGAAAACATGCTTCAGAGAATAAAAGGTAAAAACATAATATCAAGAGAGTTATAAAGAAAATAAAATCCAACCACTAACAAGAATAAGGAAAACAAAGGCAGATTTCACTTTCTTTTAACCTCTTGTTGCAGGCGTGCAACCCGATCCCATTTCCTGTATCTTGTGGCAGGCGTGCCACCCGCTCCCATTTCATGTATATCGTGGTAGGCGTATCACCCGCTCCCATTTTATTATATCTCGTGGTAGGCATACCACCCGCTCCCATTTTATTATATCTTGTGGTAGGCGTACCCCCCGCTCCCATTTTAATTATCTTGTTGTAGGCGTACCACCCGCTCCCATTTCAATTATCTTGTGGTAAGCGTACCACCCGCTCCCATTTTAATTATATCGTGGTAGGCGTACCACCCTATCCCATTTCAATTATCTCGTGGTAGGCGTACCACCCGCTCCCATTTCAATTATCTCGTGGTAGGCATACCACCCGCTCCCATTTCAATTATCTTGTGGTAGGTGTACTACTTGCTCCCATTTCAATTATCTTGTGGTAGGCGTACCACCCACTCCCATTTCAAACTAACAAAAATCACAAAGAATCCCGGCTAGGGAACAATAATATTTCAATAATATTTCGACAAGGTAGCAATAATATTTCCATAATATCCCGGCAAGGAAACAATAATATTTCAATAATATTCCGACAACGGAAAAATAATATTTCAATAATATCCAGGCAAGGGAACAATAATATCAAAACAATAATAACATATGAAGCGCAATAAACCACAACGGAGTCATAACAATTATAATACAAGACTCACGGGGATGCTTGACACCAATGTATAGATACTCGTCACCATGCCTATACGTCGTACTCCACAATTAACATGTAACAAATAAGACACAACTCCTAACCCCTCAAGCTAAGGTTAGACCAAACACTTACCTTGCTTTGCAACCAATTCAAAATTTCAATAAGCCTTTGTCTCGCGAATTCGTGCCCTAAATCCTCAAATCTAGTCATAAACAATTAAAGATACTCAATACGAATCGTAGGAACTAATTCTATATGAATTTATAAATTTTCTGGATTAAAATCAGAAATTTAGCTCAAAAATTGCCCGTGGGGCCCACATCCGTAATCTGACGAAACTTATAAAATCCGACAACCCATTCCGACACAAGTTCAACCATACAAAAATTATCGAATTCTGATGTCAAATGGACCTTCAAATCTTAAATTTTCATTGTTGAAAAGTTTTACAAAAACTTCAATTTCTTTCATCCAAATCCGAAATAAACGATGAATATTGATATAGATTCATGAAATATAATCAATTACGGATATAAAATACTAACCCAAGTCGAAATCGTGAAAAACCCCTTTGGAATCGCCCAAATCCGAGCTTGAATGACCAAGAATGGAGGAAATCTAGTACCCCTTCGGTTTTTACACTGTCCAGGGGTATTTTAGGTATTTTACGTGCTCCATGGCGTTCCGTGGGTAGAAAACTCCTTAACTGCCGTGGTTATAACATAGGTTCGGTAAAATGGTCATAACTTTCTGTATACACATCCAAATGATGAACGGTTTAATTCTGTAAAAACTAGACTCAGAGAGCTTTAATGTGATAGGTTGTGCATCACACAACTCGTTATAACCACGTACATATGCTCGTCCAAAGTGAGGTCTTGTGCGTACTCATTTGCAAATTTTGTATATTATGTAATTTTCCAACTTGGCTTAGACTTAGGAACTTCCTTAGACCTCATGTCACTTATAGTGTGTTTAGTACACTTACTACGATATCCGATTGGTATTCATAATAGTAATAGACCTCTTTCACATATAAAATAATATAATTAGAACACGTCAACTTTCTTATTTCGCCAAAACATACTGATTGTCCTGTGGACTTCCAAATCTAAATTCGGACACACGTCTAAGTCTGAAATCACCATACGAAGCTATTGACATCGTTAACATTCCATTTCGGGATCGTTTACTCAAAAGTCAACTCTCCGGTCAACTCTTTCTATTTGAGCTTCAAAAATAAGATTTGTTTTTTTTCTTCTTCTTTAAATTTAACTCCGAATCTTACGAATACCAAACTCGACCATACATGTGGGTCGTGATGCATATTACGAAGCTTCTCATGGTCTTATGCCGTTGGACATAAATGCGAAATCTTAAAACAAAAATTTGGGTCGTTACATCCACACAGCATAACCATGGCGGCGTGCCACCTCGTCCTCACAATATAATCATGGCGGCGTGCCACCCAATCCATGTAACATTCCCATGGCGGCGTGCCACTCGATCCACACGTAGAACTCACATAACGAGATATACATCGGGCCAAGCTGCCCATTACAACAAGATATCGAATTTGGTCACAAGCACGCTAAGTGCATAATGCCATCCTTGAGGGAACATACAGCGCGATAAGCTACAAAACTCAAGCACAACTGAGGTGCGATATACAAATCTGAATCCCAAGAGCCATCTTGCTCACAATACATCATTTCCATGCTGATCCTCAACACATACACGATTTCTCAGGCCGTCTCACAACTCACACGGCGCAATGCATCAGTACATGAAATATCTGACAACGAGATAACACCTTGACTACTCCATAAGGAGCGCGTTACTGAAATGAACACAAATGGCCTGATATAAAGCCCTGTTAACATGTAAGTCAATCCATTGATCTCAAGCCAATTTCTGATTGCACCAACTTGGCTAATGACCTTTCAAAGGTCCATAGTAACTCACTTTTCCTCATAACACATAAGAACAACCATCATAACCGGAGAAACCTCCTCAGTTCATAACCCAATAAACAAAGTGCCCTCCAGGCCTAAATTGTCAAATTAATGATATTACCACAATCCTCATACTTGGTTCAGATCTTTAGTCAATCAAGTGACTACATGTCACACTTGTATAATCTTCCCATTGGACACGCTCCCAATACCTTCTGAAATAAATAACGGGTCTACTCATCCAAACCATCGGCCGCACTAACGCTGAAAAGTGATCAAGAATCCATAACCAGGATGCAAGGACTTTTTTTTCCCACAAAACATCGATCTCGGGGTGACGCTGAAGACAACACCAATTTACTTTAATCATTCCACCCTTTTCTGGCTCATCCGATCTCGTGACATCCTTACCAACAGCAAACCGCAACCTCAATCCACACTGCAAATTTCCATGCTACTCACTGCACCCAACGTGCCAACATACAATAGAACACGATCTTCATCGTAACTCCGAAATCATTAATATTTTAACACTTCATCATATACGAACTTTTCACTTAACTCACTTCAGGAGAATCATAGAAACACACAAGTGAATTCCCATGACCGAAGGATATGCAAATCTCTAAGTAGTGGCCCAAGCCACCATATTCCTTCCGGAACCCGCTTCCACTTAACAAGACATAATAGAAGAATGCTTCTGAATAACATCAATTAAGACGGCCGACAAACCTCACTCGTACTGCCACAAATCATACACATAACTCGATCACGTTGAATGAACTGATCATAGACCCCAACATGCCAAATTCAACTATGGCTAATCAATCCCTTTCCTTCCAATTTATCCTTGATTTCTTTGGAAATAATACTAACTCTCTTCAACACATAACATACTCCCTCTACACTCACCCGGAATGGAAATGGGCTCAGTGCTCGGAGCCAGATCAATACAGAAATCAATATCCCTGTCGGGCGGCATACCCGGCAGGTCTGAAGGGAAAACCTCGGGGAACTCCCGAACAATAGGAAATAATCAATAGATGGAACCTCTATGCTAGAATCGCGAATCATACGCAAGATAAGCTAAACACCCCTTCTCGACCATACGTCGAGCCTTCACATATGAAATAAAACTACGGGTGTCATGACCTGGGGTCCCTCTCCACTCCAATCAGGGCAAATCTGGCAAAACCAAGGACACGGTCTTGACGTGACAATCCAAGATAGCATGATACGGGGACAACCAATCCATCCATAATATAACGTCGAAATCCACCATGTCTAAGAGAAATAAATCAACACGGGTCTCAAGACCCTCAAACACTACCACACAGGAATGATGAACTCAGTCGACCACTATAGAATCACCCACCGGTGTATATACATAAACAGGAATACCCAAAGCATCACTAGGCATAGCCAGGTAGGGTGCAAAATAGGACGACACATACTAATATGTAGACCAAGGGTAAAATAGCACTGAAGTATCTCTAATACAAATCAGAATGGTACCTGCAATGTCTACACCTGAAGACTCAGCCTCTAGCCTAGCTGCTGGCTGGCCTCTACCTCTGGCAACCTTAAATCCACCTCTAAGACCTCTACCTCCACCTCTAACACCTCTGCTACCGCCTCTAGCTGGTTGGGGAGGCTGTGGAACCTCCAGTGCCTGAATTATAGCACGAGAACTCTAATGCTGGAAGCTGCCATAAACTCGAGGGCAATATCTGACAATGTGCCTTGGATCACCACAAGCATGGCAAGACCTCGTCTACTGCAGCTGAGCACCCCTCAACCTCGGGCAAACCCTCCTGTTGTGACCATACTCACCACACTCATAACACCTACACGAACACTGCAGTTGAGGGAACCGAGGTTGACCATGTCGACCTGAATGACTACTTGAAGTACCATGAGTGACCTGGAGATCTGATTGAAAAGGATTGGGAGGATGGCCTCTACCATAAGAACCTCTACCTCCTAACGAGGACCTTGAATCGCGAGACCATGCTGTCTCAAATCTCACAAATTATTTCACATTTCTCGAAAGCTACACTACAAGTCAAAATATCATAGAACATTCTGGGCACCTTCTCATAAGCTGCTACAAAGCTTGATTCTTAGTTGTACTTATAGGCTTGAAATAATTAGGTACCACACTTTATCTCTTGAGTTCCACTAGGACCATTGCTGAGAGCCACCCGCTCTGACTTGGTCCCAAATATAATAAACTCCATGAATCTTCTAGCACATTAATACCCTCTCAATGAAGCACCTGGAAGAACCACTCCCCTTAAAACCCGCTTCTATACAAGGCATAAATTCTGAATCCTTTCCCAAGTTCGAACATGAGCCCATAAGGCCAACCGTAGCATATCTTTAATAATTCCTCTGCTCAAGTTACTACTTATGGTATTTTTTCCGTAGCTGGGATAACCCCTCAGTGTGCAATTAACCAGAAACCTCGCGGGTAGTTAACCATGAAACCCAATCTTAGGCGATGGGACTCTCCCACTTAGCTTGAAGCCATTATTACAAAACTCTGGAGTTTAACAGGATTCTTAATCTCTTATTAACATAAACTTGCGCAATCAATTGCCAGAATTCTCGATATCTTACCGTAGAGACCCAATTTGATGCTTTAAATCTGTTAACAACATTCACACAATTGTTCCCTTTCCTGCATAACCCGTAGAACTTTTCGCAGAAGCCTCGCCAACCATGCGACCGCTAAACTGCTCATAGGGAATGACCCTCCTGAGTCCAAGCTCACTCCCTAGTTGTACCAGTCCATTTACCCCTCGTGGACACCCATTAAATGCGCGACAACATCCTTCCACTTCAAAGTCATGCTACATATTTCTTCATTTCAAGCAGCTCCTTTCCGTCATACCAAATTTCCTACCGTATAACAACCCCATGCTTCAAATTAACTCTACAGACTTCTTTTGCCCGATGCTAAGATCCCAGATCCTTCCAAACTATCCTTAGGCATGTAGTCATCCTACTACTAGGCCTTATACAACTCCGCCACTCTCCCACTTTGGGCAAACTCACTCCTTCAATCAACTGTTCGGCCTGCGCTCCCTAAGCCTAGCCTTTTAGAAGTTTAAAACTCCCCCTGACACTTCCCACATGCCTTTCTCATCTTTTGCTGCCCAGTCGTTGTCTTAATAAAATTCATCTTCATAGAACTTGAACCCAGAAATCGCTCCAGACTTAAACCCTTCCGAAGGTCATCTTTATCGACCCGTCAACATTTACAATATTGATTCAATCCGAAACCACCGCACCCTGCGATATCTGATAGTCGTATCCCTAATACTATTTTGCAATATCTTGCCCCAAAGGCAAATTGTAGCAGATCATAACACTGACAAAATTAAAGCGTTCAATTAGGACAACAACACCCCCATATAGAGGAGAACTCCACCACGCTTGCAATTACCACATTTCATTACTCCCACCAGCCCACATCTGACCATCCTTAGTTCGATTGACTTTCCCCTGTCGGGAATAAAATACTAAATCCCTTTGATTACACACTGAGTAAAGCTCCCTTCAATTCATTCACTGCCCCGACATATGGGCAACCACCCTACCATCATAACAACACTGCGGAATAATCGCTCATAAGCATTATGGCAACCTGTGCCTAGCCTCAAGGCTCTTAGAAGTTCTGTTACTGAGCTGAAACAATGGAATATCCCTCCATAATGTGACTATAATAGTCCAATCAACTATACCAGGATAATCATCCCGCACCACATTTGTAGTGCCATTACAATCCTTCAATTTTAGATTTATAACAAGCGCTCGCGTCGCGTAAGACTGAGTGGGAAGGAATCAAAGGCATAAGCCTCAAAGGAATCGAACCGTACGATAAGAAATCAAGAAGGGAAGTACTTCTAACAGCCCTGTAGCCTCCCAAGGATAAGTACAGACGTCTCCATACCGATCCGTGAGACTCTACTCGACTTGCTCATGACTCGTGAGACCGATGGGAACCTAGTGCTTTGATACCATATTGTCAGGACCTAAAATCCACTAAGGGTCGTGGTGGCGCCGGACACCTCTGTCAGGAAAGCCAACTAAATTATCAAATAAATTCTCTTTTAATACCTTTGAAAATATAGGATTTTTCCTTCTATATCTCATAATTAAAACAATCTCTACCTCAATTCAAATTAAATAATAATGATAAGTACAAATCTTTCGAAAACCATTCCAGAACCTGGTGTCACAAGTGCAAGAGCAACTACTGATACGGTAAATAAAATACAACATCTGTCCGAAATACATTGGACAGGGTATAAATAATAAAAATGCTGAAAGGAACTACACTAGCTGTGGGTCGTCTTGAACAATGCAGCTCACCTAGTCCCAGAGTCATCCATGGTGCTACGCCCAGTAGGCTGCTAGAGGTATATATACCTGTGCAACAAAAATGCACAGAAGTGTATTATGAGTACGTAATCAACGTGTACTCAATGAGTATTCCGCCTAATCTCGAAGAAGTAGAGATGAGATGGCCAACTCCGACAATCATTAGAGGTCAATTAACAATATTCTAGAAATGCGAGGAAAATCATGGATTTATATAGTAGTTCAAATTCGCGAAGCCAGAAAACAGGTAACACCTTCAACAATTAAGAAAGGGCTTCCAACGTTTATTCTGTATTATCTTATCAATTTATATCAAGCCACGAAGGGCCAAATCCACATTTAAAATTCTCAAGAGACAAGTAACATGCGCAAATCACACCGAGGCGACGACCCGATCCAACAGGAATGTAAACTATGCACTACCGAGGGTCGAACGGCCCGTACCATAGATGCATCTATTTAATCTGCCGAGGCGTTCAGCCCGTTCCAAAAGTAAACACATACCCTACTCGCGAATCATACATGTGACGCAGGTACACATAAGGAATACATGCTCAACCAATCAATTAGAGACTTATCGCGGGACATTTATTCAGATAAAACCAATTCTCCTTTAACAAATTTTTTTTTTTAGAAAAGAAGCTTAATCCTTTTGAAAATCATTTACTAATTTAATGTGATTTAAGCATTTCAAACCATCAATGGGTTCACAAATAAACCAAGTGTAACATGCTTTTGGGTCCTAGACTACCCGGACAATAATATATAGTAGCTACGCACGGACTCTCGTCACCTCGTGCGTACGTAGCCCCCACAAATAGGAGCACATAACCAATTTAACTCACCTATGGGGTAAACTCCCCCTCACAAGATTAGAAAGGAGACTCACCTCGCTCCGAAGAATCACAACCGGCATTCCACGCCCTTCTGAAGACTCTACTTGATGCACCACGCTCCAAAACTAGCCAACCGTCACGCAAATCCATTAATATATGCCCAATTATTCATTACAATCTAATTTATAGCAACTCCCAACTCCGATCGAAAAGTTGACCAAAACGCCCTCGGACCCATGTGCCCGAAATCAAAATTTTTCGAAGATAAATATTACCCATGAACTCACTAACTCAAATATATGATTTTCTCCTAATTCCATACTCAAAATCGTGGCTAAATTCCAAGAATATAATTTTCTAGGTTTTCTACCAAAACCTCAATTTTTATACAAATTTTCATGCCCAAATCCTTACAAAATTGATGTATTTATCTCAAAATAGGTGGGGAAAACTTACCTCAATCATTAAATGACGAAAATCCCCTCTTGAAGCTCCCCAAAATCGCCCCAAGCCATGAAAAAATGAGAGAAATGAACTCAGCTCACGATTTACAACAACCTTGCTGCCTCCAGGTACTCCGCTTTTGCGGTGCATTTTCCGCTTCTGTGATTTTTGGCCGCTTCTGCGGTCCCTAGGCTGCTTATTCAGTTTCCTTGGGCCTGGCACCTTCCGTTTTTGCGAGATTTTGGCCGCATCTGCGGTCCTGCTTCTGCGGTCAAAGAACCGCAGATACGGTTATGACAGAAGCAGCAACCTCAAGCCTTCCCAAATTCCATTTTTTGATTCGTTAGCCACCCGAAATCCACCCGAGGCCCCCGGGACCCCAACCAATCCCAAAACACATTACGGTCTTGCTCGAGGCCTCAAGTCATAACAAACAACGCTAAAACCATGAATTACACCCCGATTCAAGCTTTATGAACTTTGAACTTTCCAACTTCTATTTCCGATGTTTAAATCTATCAAATCATGTCTGATTGACCTCAAATTTTGCACACAAGTCATATTTGACATTACGGACCTACTCCAACTTCCGGAATCAGAGTTAGACCCCAATATCAAAAAGTCCACTTCCGGTCAAACTTTTCAAAAACCTTCAAATTTCTATCTTTAGCCAAATGGCTTCAAAATGACCTACAGACCTCTCCGAATTCACTTCCGATCGCGCTCCCAACTCCAGAATCACCATACAGAGCTACTCCCAGTCTCGAAATTCCAAATGGGCATTGATAACACTGAAATGCACTTCAAGCCAAACTTAAGAAATTTATTCCAAACTGCTAACTTCTACAATAGGCGCCAAAACGCTCCCGGGTCATCCAAAACCAAATCCGGGCATATGCCCAAGTCCGAAATCATCATACGAATCTGCTAGAACCTTCAGATACTGATTCTGAGGTCGTTTACTTAAAATTCCAATCCTAGTTCATTCTTTCAACTTTAAGCTTCCGAAATAAGAATTCTCTTCCCAAATCAACTTTGGACTTCCCGAAATTCGATTTCGACCACGCGTACAAGTCATAATACCTAAAATGAAGCTGTTCATGGCCTCCGACTGCTGAACGGAGCGCTAGCACTCAAAACAACCGGTCGGGTCGTTATAAAAATAGCCATATATATACACGTTCATATCTCCGATGAATTCCGTCGCAAAAAGCGATCTAACCAAGGAAAAACAAGGAAATCTTTTTAAATGATTTCCCAACTGATGGAATGAACCACGGTTTCGGTCGAAAATTGAAATTTTATAAAAGGGCATTCTGCTACTAGAAAAATGCAAATTATTCATTGTATCTATCTCCGACGAGTACAGTCGGAAATAAAAAGCGATCCAACCAGCACATAACGTGGAAATAATTTAAAATGATTTTCCGACCGATGGGAAGACCGACAGTTTCAGTCGGAAATTTCTATTGTTCTTCTATTTCCCTTATTTTCTTCTTCACCGTGGCTGTGCAACTTTTACCTGATGGGGACGGAGCAAACCCATTGCTTTTAACAGAGCAAACCCATAACTTTTACCTGATTTTCCCTTATTTTCTTCTTTACCATAGTTGTGAAAACCCAACCACCATTTTCTTCTTCTTTTTTGGTTTTCTTTATTGTTTCTTTTTTTTTTCATTTTTTATTTTACAATCTTTTTAATGAATAATAACAGATATACGCGCCATTTGAATGTGACTTGTACGCACTATATCCATGCAAGATAAGCTACTGCTACATAAGCATAGTCAATGGTCAAATGTGTTTGTTAGTTAATGGTTTTACGAGCTTGAGTGTTCAAATGGGAAAGACAAAAGTTTGTGTATCGGCTTTCAAAAGCCCTACAAGTTTAAGTGGCCAGGAAACCATTTCGCCAAAAAAAAAGGGGAGGAATGAGGCGCGTGCAAAACACAATCGGATGCTTGCTTGGTTGTTCATGCCACGTCAGCAACAGGGTGGAATTAATTACACTAAAAAATAGTTTAGTGGGGTAATAGGACCCTCGAGAAGAAAAAGTGTATAGTTGGTAAATGGGTCATAGGAAGGGGTGAATTTTATGCATTATCCCTCGCTTTCAATATAATAGCTGATAATACATATATTTATCCACTTTTTAGATAGAAAATATAATTCAATTCGGCTGAGCGGCCAATTAGTATTTTGCCCAAAATTTTTCAATGGAACAGGTCATGCCCCAATATAAGGGAAACTTTAGCGTAACTGGCACTACTAGAATTCCGGAAAAAAACGACCAAAATTTAGCGACCAAAGTTGGTTACTAAATTGGCGAAAATAATAAAATAATTATTTTATATACATTAGCGACCAAGGTTGGTCGCTAATTTCGTCAAAATATTGATCGGACTGGTCAGACTTGCTTGGTCAGAGGTATACTGAAATTAGCGACCAATGTTGGTCGCTAAAAGGGGACCCACTTATAAAATTTTAATAATTATAATATTATTTTAAAAAAATTATAAAATATAAATAAATATAATTTAAAATTAGCGACCAAAGTTGGTCGCTAATTAAGGGGTAACCAGATAGCGACCAACTTTGTCGCTAAAATGGGACCCAGTTATAAAATTTTAATAATTATATTTTTATTTATAAAATTATAAAATATAAATAAATATAATTCAAAATTTAGGGACCAAAGTTGATCGCTTATTAAAATAGAGATCAACTTTGGTCACTAATTTGGGACCCAGTTCTAACGTTTAACAATAATATTATTATTTTAAATATTAAATAAAATATAAATAAATCCGATTTAAATTTCGAGACAAACTTTGGTCGCTAATTTAAAATTATGTATAATTAGCGACCAAAGTTGGTCGCTTTTCAGGTTGACATTGGTCAAAATTAAAAATTACTTTTGTATTTACTATCTAAATAATATAAATGTAAGCCGTTAACACTTTTGGAAAATAAGGGATGAATAGACTAAAATACACTTAGTATATATAATACAGTATACTATATCTACATATATATACTATACACTTAGTATATGTAATATACTATAATTAATATATATATATATATATATATATATATATATATATATATATATATATATATATATCGAC
>MU766555.1:30869-41011 GCA_026770625.1 Nicotiana glauca
TTAAGGAAGGCTTGGTTTGGAAAAGTCAACCGGAGTTTGACTTATGAGTTAGAGGGCTCGGATGTGGTTTCCGGTGATTTGGTTAGCTTCGGGAGGTGATTTGTGACTTAGGAGTGCGATCGGAATTGATTTTGGAGGTCCGGTGTAGAATTAGGCTTGAATTGGCGAAGTTAGTATTTTGACGAATTCCGGTTGGTAGGTGGGATTTTGATCCGAGGGTTGGAATGAAATATCGAGTGTTGCAGTAGCTTCGTTAGGTGAATTGGGATGTGTGTGCAAAATTTCAGATGATTCGGAGGTGATTTGGTCCGGTTTTTTATCAAATGCGAGTTTCGGAAGAATTTGATGAACTTAGACTTGAAATTGATGAGAATGGAGGATTTTTGTATTGTTGGATGTGTTTTTAGGATTGGAACAAGTTTGAATAGGATATTGGACCATGTCTGTGCTTTTGATTGAGGTCCCGGGGGCCTCGGGATGAGTTCAGATGGTTTAGCGGAGAGTTTATGAAGTTTGTTGCATGTTGATGTTGCTGGTATCTGTTGGTTTCGCACCTGCGGTTATGGGACCGCAGGTGCGGTCTCGCTGAAGCAACATGAAGAGTGCAGAAGCGGAAAGCTTGGCCCTTGCCAGGTTCCGCATAAGCGGAAGTAGGACCGCATAGGCGGGCCCACTGATGCGAAAAAGGGACCCGCAGAAGCGGTATAGGTCCTTAAGTGAATAGTCCGTAAAAGCGAACGTTGACCGCATAAGCTGAATTCGCAAAAGAGGTATATCATCCGCAAAAGTGGAATGACTGGCAGTTAAGTGAGATTAATCTTCTTCGCGAATTTTTGGAAAGAACAACATTTTGGAATCCGAACTTGGAGAACTTTGAGGCAATTTTGAAGAGGGTTTCGAGGCTTTAATCAGATATGGATTCTTGGACTTAGAATACGATTTTATGGTGTAAAAACATGGATTTAGACTGAATAATCAAGGAATCAAAGGTCAAAAATGGTGATTTAGGGTTTGAACTTAAGAGAGTTTAAAATAGGGATTTGAGGGGTCAAATGGACTCCGATTCTTGTGATTTTGATATGTATAAACTCGTGGCGAGATGAGGAATCCATTGATGTGAATTTTATAATTGTTCGAGAAGTGGGCCCGGGGCTCGGGTTTTGCTAGTTTCGAGATTTTTGTTATTTTTCGATTGTTTTCAATTGGGTATTATACCATTCGCATATTGTGATGTATTCGCTCTAATGTTGGATAGATTCGACGCGCGTGGAGGCCGGTTTGAGGGGCATGGGCGTCGTGAGCTAGAGATTTCACCGGTTCGAGTTGAGTAATGATTGTAAATGATATCCTGTGGGTTTGAAACCCCGGATTTGCACCTTTAGTGCTATATTGAGGTGACTTGCACGTCGGATAGAGAGCGTGGGGTAGAGCACCATTGGGGATTGTGACTTGGTTCGTCCCGGTTGTTGATTTTACCGCGTATTTCACTATGACTTGTTGTTTTTCACTATGACTTGGGCCTATTGCCATACTTGGGGCTTATTGCCGACTGTTTGAACTCCTTGTGAGCTATCATCACTATTTTCCTCACTATTTGAAATACTATTTGAATTCAGTCCATTAGAATTACACCGTTTCATGAACTCTGCTATATTTTTACTCAACCTTGAGTTTTTAAATGATAACTGAACTATTGTTTGAGCTGAGCACTATTATTTTTATTGATGCCCGTGGGGCTTATGATTATTTTCTGGACTGATGGAGGCCGAGGGCCATATGTGAGGATATGATGAGTGCTGTGAGGAGGCTTTCAGGCCTCGATGTATTATGAGAAGGCTTTCAGGCCTCGTGTTGATATGTAAAGGCTTTCAGGCCTTATGATGATATAGCGCTTGGGCTGTAGGAGCCCCTCCGGAGTCCTCACCCCCACAGTGAGCGTGGGTACCCATGTGATTTGAGAGTGAGCCCGAGGGGCTGATGTTGTACTGTGTGACTAATACTGAGCCCGAGGGGCTGATATTGTATTGAGTGATGTGATACTGTGCCCGAGAGGCTGATACTGTACTGAGCGATTGATATTGATCCTGAGGGGCTGGTACTGTTTAAGATGTGCCCGAGTGGCGAACTTTGGTATGCGCATCTTGCATACTTGTTTGCCTTCTTACCTGCTATACTGTAATATTTATGCTCAATGGGCGGATTTTCTGTGCCTATCAGCACTAATTGTTTTGTAATCATTTTTCTACGTATTGAAAAGACCATTTTCAAAAGCGATTTGAACTGAGCCAAGGTATTTATAAAGATATCACAAATTTCAATGTTTTTCTCAGAAAATTGTACCCGGCTTCTATACCGCATGTTGGCTGCTTTACGTGATTTCTTGCTGCTCAGTTATTATTTACCTTTATTATTCACTGAGTTGGAGTACTCACTTTACTCCCTGCACCTCGCGTGCAGTTGCAGGTATTTGTTCACCCGGTAGCGGGAATTGGCTGCGTGGAGGCAGAGTTGTAGAGGTTTTAGCGAGGTAACTGCCAGCGTTCTCAGCACCACAGTCCTTTATGTTATTCATTATTGTTATTCAGTGTATTTCTATATTGTAAAGTGGGGATTTCATTCTTATAGATGCTCGTGACTTGTGACACCTCGATTTTGGGCTGAGTCGGGATGGGCTCCCTGTTTTATTACGTTTATTCCGCAATATGATTTAATTATCTATGATTCAGACTTAATCATGCTAAGTAATTGTTAAAAGAGGCGTTGTTGTTCTGTTGGCTGGCCTTGTCTTCACGAGAGGCGCCATCAAGACCAGGTGTGGGAATTGGGTCGTGACAAGTTGGTATCAGAGCCTAGGTTACTAGGTCTCACGAGTCATGAGCAGGTTTAGTAGAGTCTCGCAGATCGGTACGGAGATGTATGTACTTATCCTCGAGAGGTTGCGGTACCTTTAGGAAAACTTCACATTCTTGAATTCTTATCGTGCTTCCTTGATTCAGCTTGAAAAGAAACTCTTGAAATTCCTTCCACGTGTTTGTATGCGTACATTAGCGCTTAGTATCGGATGTGACTTGATGGCTTGTGATTCCCGGATCAAGGGGCAAGATGTGATCTTCATGAGTATGTTGAGCCAGTCTGGAGGACTTGAGGCCGGATCCTTGCCTATGTCTTGAGCACCGAGGTGGGGATTGTGTGAGCAAGTGTTTTGAACTTATATGTTCGGTATTGACCCTATTAGCCAGAATGGCGATTGGATATCCATGTAATGACTATGTTAGTACTGTGAGATGTATCTATATGACTTGGTAGTAACGAAGAAGTCTGTTGGATAATAGATGAACTGTTAAGTGTTCGATTCTTATTGTGATTTGATGTGTAGCCTAATATATGGGCGTGTGAAGAATATTTTTGTGTCTCCTAGTTGGGAAGTGAGGTGCATTACATGGGGCGGTATGAGTTCAGACTCAGAAAGACTAAATGACTGTGCAACGTGTATGGTGGTGGAAGGTATACTGAAATGCTAAATTGAGGCGGATCAGGTGGGTTATCTCCTACAGAGTGTTCTTAAGTAGTATGATCCTTATGTGTATGTTAAAAGATCTCATGTGTAATTGAAGGGTACATGTCGAAATTGAAAATTTAGTTCGCTTAAGAGAGGGGACTCAACTGATGTGGGGATGAATGCGAGATTTGCAGAGGATTACAGTACTAGATGATCTGTGTTTTCACAGAGTTATAGATAAATTGAGTTTAATCTCACTATGATATTGTGGCATCATTAGAGTAAAAGTATTATGGGCTATTGAGTGTGTCCTAGTATATGGCTTCGAGCCAAGTTGGGGAGGTTGTTGTTGATTAGCTGATCGCACAGTTATGTGCTATGTTGGTTCCATTTTGAGGTATGCTGGTGGATCAGTTCTGGTTGCAGAAATTAAGCCGAGGATGGCACGAGTGAAGCAAAATTTTGACAAAGGTTATATGGTTCTTCATAGATGTGAGAAATTACTAGGATGTCTTGAACTTTTGTTGATAAAGAATGCTCAGTGTATAGAGAAGGAAGATTGTTATTTGTATTGGTATGAGATCATGTTCTGCAGTGTCAGAGTGCTATAGGGCACGAGTGGTTCTGTTCGTTAAATCAGGTAATTTGCAGTTTGAATAAGAGTGAATGACTCTCGAGAATTGTTTATTGTGTTCAAGATTCTACATGTAACAATCAAGTGTCTCAAGGTTGTGTATGTGGTCAGAGACCGTGTTTTCATTGAAAAAAGGGTCAAGACTTGTGGTATTTTTATGATGATTATGGGATTCTATGTATCGGTATCTAGAAGGTAATGGCGACGAATTTCGATTCACAGTAAGTTCTTCAAGCAGAGCATGCGGGAATGTGGTATTTCTGGGAACATTTGAGAAGGTATTCAGTGGACTATGGGTCTTAGACAGTGTGGTCTTATGTTCGAGTCTCGTGTGGTAAACCTGGGCTGAGGCATTGTGGTGCTACAGTAAGAGGGAATATCAAGTTGATGATGAATCAGAAAGGAAATTAGATAGATGGAATAGCTTAATTGTAGACCGAATCGGTATGGTAAGGATATGATTAATTCTTTATATGTGTTCGAGGTAATGAGCCCTTGCAGGTATGGTGCGGCAAAGACTTTGAGTTCGGACAACTTGCTTAGCTTGGTTTGGATAGAAGGATTCAGTCCTGACAGTTTAGCTTGTACAAATGGAATTGGCAGAGATGTTCTTGCCGGGTTTTACTGTGGTTGGGAGATGAATATATTTTCTATGGGTATGCGAAGCATGGAATGTGTAATGATTCTTCTTCTAGATGGGATTGACGGAAGGTCTTGGCTAAATGAGTTGCAGTTCAGTTCTGAAAAGAAGTTCATAAAATTCTTAGACAACGGGTAGCCTCAGGTAATCAAGGAAATGGTACTGCTGGATGGGAGTGATTTGACGAGAGTATATGTCTCGGAAAAAGGGTAATGTGATTAGACTGATGACACTGCATTAGTATTGCAGTGCTTTCTGGCTAGATCGACTAATGATACTTGAGTGTGTTTGATGGCACAGGGGAGTTTTAGAATATCTTTCGTGGAATGACTGGGTACTTAAGGTGTAAAATGTATTGATACTGTGGAATTTGGGATCAGGTACAGTTATTTGTGTGCTATATGGAGTTGGAGACTGGGAGTTCTCAGGTACAAACTATGTAGTGGTTGTGGATCGTGTGTATTGGTATCGTTAGCGGCTATTGGGATTTGGAGGCCCGAATGGATCTTTCTTTGATTGATATATTAGATTTTGGATATGATATTGGGGTGTAGACTGGTTGTCTCAGAGTTGTGTTATTCTAGACTATTGTGCTATGGGCTATGTCGGAAAATGCCACAGGTTGCGTAGCGAGGTTCATCGGATCATGTTCTAGCAGAGTGGTTTGTATTCCAAATACCAGCGGATGGCTAGGAAGGATTGTTTTTCTTAATTGGGACTTCGTGGTGGATGTCAGTGTAGAGGTTTCTACCATTGATCCAGTTCCGGTATTGAGGGACTTTTTCAGATGCGTTCCTTGTGGTCGGGCATGTCGCCGGGCGAGATTGTAGATTTCGGTATTGATTTGGTGCCGGGCACCGTATCGTACGGCTCCGGCAGGAGTTATAATAGTGGAAAGAGCAAATTCAGGCTTCTTGATGTTGAGTTCGTGGGCAGGCCGATGTGGCTATGTACTTGGCTTGAGTTAGCTTGGTTTGCCCCGAATTGTGTTGATGAGAGATAGGTTGATTCGATCGTTATTGAGCTTTCTAGTGATCTAAGGAGAGCTATGAGTTTCTTTTCGGTCTTTTTAGACGTCATGATTGGTTGGATACGGGCACATGTGGTGCGTTTCTACTGAGGATACATAGAGAAAGTCGAGCAGGAAGAGTAATTGAGTGTTGCTCGGTAGATGGAGTATTGGTTATGGTCTATTGAGTTGCGTGTCTTATGTTATTTGTTTCACCGTGGATGTAATGAATTGCTTTGGTTTCAGACATCAAATGTGCGTGGTTGTCGATTTTGATCATAGTGACTTGAGGTGCTTCATGTGCAACAGTGTTTGGATAGGATCGCGCATTGTAGCGAGGCTACGTGGAGTTATGACACTTCGGGGTAGATTCAGGTATTTTATTTCTATGATGTGAGACGGGGTCCCAGCCTTGTGTTGTGATGGTACTGAGGAATTTGAGTTACAGCTCTTTCGTTTGAGTCATTTGTCATGATTTGAGTATGTTCAGACCGTTTCTCATTGGTGCGTGTATTATGCAAGTTGTGGCTTAAGCCTGTGTTGAGGTGTCATATCACCAGAGGGGTGTGTTGGAATCTAGGTGATCGTTGGAGTCATTAATGAATATGAACAGATTTGATTTCAGCTTGTTGGAAGAATAATATCGAGGTTCGGTTCGGAAGTCTGCTGTGGTATTAGTCAAAAGGGAAGTGGCTTCATGAATGGTCGGTCTGAGAAATGGTTACGGTTTGCTGCGTGTTTCATTTATCGTTGGCAGTATATGAAAGTGTTGGAATGAGACTTTAGCTAAATAAGAGGTTTTCTATCGTTATTTGGTTGTTGTGGGTGACTACCGTGAATGGAAATTATTGTTTCGAGTGCTTGGATTATGTGGTATATCACAGGATTTCACCTGAGGTTGCAAGTATGGGTTATTACAGCTAGTTCGGGCTTATTCTGAGTATAGATGTGAGGTTCTGATCTTGTGTATGATTTCGGAAAGTGCAATGTGGTCCTACGGTTTATGGTTTAGGTGGATTGTGAGATTTCAGCTATACTGTGTTATCGGACCTATGCGAGATAGGGTGACGAGGGATCACCCCGGGTATATGCTTAGTAAGGTCATTCAGCTATTGGGTTGCCTCTAGTACAGCTCTGGGTACACTCGAGGACGAGCGTTTATTTAAGTTGGGGAGGATGTAACGACCCGACCCGTCGTCTCATGTGTTACTCCTCTGTTTTCCCCATTTTATGCTTCTTCATGTTTCATTATTAGTGTTTGGTGTGTTAGAGTTGATTTGGATTGGTTTTGGTAGAAAATGAGACACTTAGTCTCTTTAAGGAAGTCTTGTCTTAGAAAAGTCAACCGGATGTTGACTTATGAGTTAGAGGGCTCGGATGGGATTTTCGGTGATTTGGTTAGCTTCGGGAAGTAATTTGTGACTGAGAAGTGCGATCGGAATTGATTTTCGACGTTCGGTTTAGAACTAGGCTTGTATTGGCGAAGTGTGGTTGATAAGTGAGATTCTGACCCGAGGGTCGAAATGGAATTCCGAGAGTTGCAGTAGCATCGTTAGGTGATTTGGGATGTGTGTGCAAAATTGCAGTTGAATTGGAGGTGTTTAGGTCGGGTTTTTGATCGAATGCGAGTTTCGGAAGCTTTGGTTGAACTTAGGCTTGAATCCGTTGTGAATTGGTGATTTTTGTGTTGTTGGATGTGTTTTTTATGATTGGAGCGATTTCGTATGATGTTTTAGGATGGGTTGGCACTTTTGGTTGAGGTCCCGGGGGACTCGAGGTGTTTTCGGGTGGTCAATCGGACCAATCTTGGCCTTTGGGAATTGCAGAAAATAGCTGAAGTGTTGCAGAGATTTTTGCTCTATGCGATCGCATAGGGAGCATTGCGATCGCATAAGAGGTTCTGTTAGGGGTTCTGGTTTTTGCTCTATGCGATCGCGTAAGAGGGTGTGTGATCGCATAGGTTGGGAGGTTGTGCTCTACGATCGCAGGGGCAGCTATACGATTACATAAGAGGATTTTTGGAGGCTCAATTTTTGTGCTATGCGATCGCATAGGGTTATTTTACACCTGGGCAGAATGTTTTAAGGTCATTTCATCCGCGAACCAAGTTTATTTTCCTCCATTGTTAAGCGACCTAGGGAGCTTTTGACGCGATTTTAAGAGGGTTTTGACTGGGGAATCGATTGAAGGTAAGTCCAATGGCCTAGAAATATCATCTAATTGTGATTTCAAAACCTAAATTCATGGAAATTGATTAAAAAGGGAAGAACTAGGGCTTGGGTTTTTGAATGAGAAATTGGGATTTGAGGGAGCATTTGGACTCCGATTTTAGTAAACTTTACATGTGTAGACTCGTGATGAGATAAGGAACATTTTGGTCTAAAAATTTTTGACTTTCGAGAAGTGGGCCCGGGGCTCGGGTTTTGCTAGTTTTGAGATTTTTGCTATTTTTCGATTGTTTTCGATTAGGTATTGTTCCCTTAGCATATTGTGATGTATTCGCTCTGATTTTGGTTAGATACGACGCGCGTGGAGGCCGATTTGAGGGGCAAAGGCGTCGCGAGCTAGAGATTTCACCGGTTCGAGGTGAGTAATACCTGTAAATGATATCCTAAGGGTTTGAAACCCCAAATTTGCACATCATAGTGTTGTATTGAGGTGACTTGCACGCCGGATATGAGCGTGGGGTAGAGCACCGTTGGGGATTGTGACTTAGTCCGTCCCGGTTGTTGATTTTACCGTGTAATTGACTAANAGTCCGTCCCGGTTGTTGATTTTTACCGCGTATTTGACTAAAACTACTTGTTATCATCATAATTTGGACTGATTGCCATGTCGGGGCTTCGTGCCAACTATGTGAATCCTTCGGGGATTGACATTACTGTTTTAGCATATCTTGCATATCATTTGGTTTCAGTCCTAGGTTTTAAATATAGTTTTGCAAACTCAGCCATACTTCTAAGTTTTGAAAACTCAAATGATATTTTAAATGATATTTCGGGCTGAGAACTACTATTTTACAAATGCCCAAGGGGCTTATGTTGATTTCTGGACTGAGCATGGATCGGGCTGTGCGCCGCAGCAGTGATTTTGAAACAATGGTAACAATGACACTGTATGATGTAACTTGAAACAGTTGTAACAATGACACTGTATGATGTGACTTGAAGCAGTGGTAACAATGACATTGTATGATGTAAATTGGTCAGGTAACAATAACTGACTGGTCAAGTAACAATGACTGACCAGGAATTAATTGATGCCACGAGATTGCTTGATATTGCGCTTGGGCTATAGGAGCCCCTCCGGAGTCTGTACACACCCCCAGTGAGCGCCATCGACGATAAACATATGGTTGGCTCGGACTGCACGCTGCAGTGGGTACCTGAGTGTACCGGTCATCTGCATTGCATTGCACTCATGCATTGGTTCCGGTTTGTATTACATGTCATGACATTCAACACTCTCATTTCATGGGCATCCATGTTGCTTCTTGCACTGCTTACCTGATACCCTGGTATTATTTGTTAATGGAGTGCTGTGCCCAAGGGGCTGATTTATATGCTGACTTGCACTACCTATTTCGCATTCATTTGCTTAACTGTTGGAAAAAGGGTATTTTTGAAAAAAGGTTTTAAACTGAGTCAAGCTATTTCTAAAGGTTTCACGGCTTCACTATTTTCTCAAAGGGTTACATTGTACTATATAGCATGATGACTTGCTTTACGTGGTTTCTTGCTGCTCAGTTATTATTTACCTTTATTACTCACTGAGTTGGAATACTCACTTTACTCCCTGCACCTCGCGTTCAGTTACAGGTATGGTTCACCCGGTAGCGAGTTAATAGTTGATTGAAGGTATTTGTCACGACCCAAATCCACTACGGGTCGTGATGGCGCCGGACACCTCTGTCAGGCCAGCCAACTAACTCATCAATTAATTCCTCTTTTAATACTTTTGAAAATCTTAGGTTTTTCCTTCCAATTTTCATAAATATAAGATCACTTCATGGATTCAAATTTAAATAATAACAGTCAGTACAAAGTTTTACTGAAACCATCCCAGAAACCCGGTGTCTCAAGTGCATGAGAAACTACTGGCAATGATATAAATACAACACAACACCTGTCCGGAATACAATGGACAGAAAGAAAATACAATCACTAGGAAGGGACTTTAAAAGCTGCGGGCCGCCTTGAATACTGCAACTCACCTAGTCTCCGAATCGTCTGTGCTGCTGCGCCCAGTAGGCCGCTAAAGTATCATGTACTTGTGCAACAAAAATGCACAGAAGTGTAGTATGAGTACGTAATCAACGTGTACTCAGTGAGTGTCCCGCCTAATCCCGAAGGGGTAGAGA
>MU766555.1:45361-71917 GCA_026770625.1 Nicotiana glauca
TTCATAGTAACTCTCTTTTCCTCATGACACATAAGAACAACCGTCATAACCGGAACAACCTCCCCAGTTCATGACCCAATAAACAAGGTGCCCTCCAGGCATAGTTTCTCAAATAGATATTATTACCACAATCCTCATACTTGCTTAAATCTTTAGTCAATCAAATGACTACATGCCACACTTACACAATCTTCCCGTGGGACACGCTCCCACAATCTTCTGAAATAAATATCGAGTCTGCTCATTCCAACCATCGGTCGCACCAACGCTGAAAAGCAATCAAGAATCCTTAACCAGGATACAAGGCCTTTTTCACAAAACATCGATCTCAGGTGACTCTGAAGCCAATACCAATTTACTCTAATCATTCAACCCTTTCCTCGCTCATCCGAGCATGTGACATCATAGTCATCACCAAGCTGTAACCTTGATCCTCACTTCAAATTCCATACCTCTCACTGCACCCAACATGCCGATATACGATAGACAAAATTTCTATCACAACCATGGAACCACTGATAAACTAACACTTCATCATATAAAACTTTTCATTTAACTCACTTTAGGAGAATCATAGCAACACCTAGGTAACTTCCCATAACCGTAGGATATGCAAATCTGTAAGTAGTGGTCCAAGCCACCATAACCCCTTCCGGAATCTGCATCTACACAACGAGCCTTAGAAATAGAAGGCTTCTGAATAACATCAATTGTGGTGGCTGACAATCCTGATACGCACCGTCACAAATCATACACACAACCTGATCACGCTGAATGAACTAATCACAGATCCCAACATGCCAAATTCAACTATGGTTAATCAATCCCTTTCCTTCCAACTTATCCTTGAGTGCTTTGAAATAATACTAACTCTCTTCAACACATAACATATTCCATCTACACTCATCCCGAGTGACCTTGAACCACAAGATCATGCTGTCTCAACTCCTACGAACCATTTCATACTTCCCAATTGCTACATAACAAGCCAACCATCACGGAACATTCTGTGCCACTCCTCATAAGCATGCTTTCCAAGCTTGATCCTTAATTGTACCTATAAACTCGATATCATTAGGCACCACACTTTACCTCTTAAATTCACTAGGACCGTTACTGAGAGCCACCCGCTCTGACTTGGCCCCGAATATAATCGGCTACATAAATCTCGTAACACAGGAATACCCACTCGACGAGGCACCTAGCAGAATTACTCCCTTTTAAACCCGCTTCCATACAAGGCATAAATCCTGAATTCTTTCCCAAGTTCGAACATGAGCCTATAAGGACAACCATAGCACATCATTAACAATTCCTCTACTCAAATTACTACTTATGATATTTTTTCGTAGCTGAGATGACCCCTCAGTATGCTATTAACAAGAAACTTCACGAGTAGCTAACCATGCAACCCAAATCATAAGCGGTGGAACTCTCCCACTTAGCTTAAAGCCATTATTACAAAACCCTGGAGTTCACCATTATTCTTAGTTTCTATTGACATAACCTTGCGCAATCTTCTGTCGCAAATTCTCGAAATTCTCATGTAAATCCCCATCTCTCATATTCTGAATCATTATCTACCATCGCACCAACAATCGCTGGCATTCTCGATATCTCACCGTAGAAACTCAATTTGATACTCTAAATCATTAACACCATTCACACAACAATTCCTTGTGCAGCATATCCACTAGAACTCTTCGCAGAAGCCTTGCCAACCACGCGACTGCTAACCTGCTCACCGGAATACCCCACCTGTCGCAATCACTCCCCGACATCTCCCAACGATGCTTCATGGGGTACCATCACTATGACATCAATAACCCATCTAGAGTTCGAGCTCACTCTCCAGCCGTACGAGTCCATTCACCCCTCGTGGACACCCATTAAATGTGCGACAATATCCTTTCGATTCAATGTCATGCTACATCTTTCTCCACTTCAAGCAACTCCTTTCCGTCATATACATCCTCCTGCCGTATAACAATACTATGCTTCGAATTAATATACCGACTTCCATGGCCCGTCGTTGAAATCCCCACTTCAATTTAGATCCGAAAACGCCAATACCCAAGCACCAATATTCTCAAGTCGTTCCAGACTCTCCTAAGATGTATAGTTTTCTCATTACCTAGCCCTACGCAGCTCCACTGCTCTCCCACTTTGGGAAAACTCACTTCTTCAATCAACTGCTCGGCTTGTGTTTCCTCAGCCTGACCCTTTAGAAGTTTAAAACTCCACCTGACACTTTCCACATGCCTTTTTCATCTCTTGTTGCTAAGTTATTACCTTAGTAAAATTCATCTTTATAGAACTTGAGCCCACTAATCGCTACTGGCTTAAACCCTTTTGAAGGTCATCTTTATCGAACTGTCAACATTTGAAACATTGATTAAATCCTAAACCACTGCATCCCGCGATATCTGACGGTTGCATCTTCAATAGTATTTCACAATATCCCGCCATAAAGCGAATCGTAGCAGATTACAACATCATCAAACTTAATACGTCCAATTAGGACAACCGCACCCCAATAAAGAAGAGAACTCCTTCACGCTTGCCATTACCACGTTTCATTACTTCCACTAGTCCACATCTGACTATCCTTAGTTCGCCTGACCTTCCCCTGCCGGGGATAAAATACTGAATCCCTTTGATTACACATTGAGTAAACCTCCCTTCAATTCATTCACTGCCCCGACACGTGGGCAAACACCCTACCATTACAACAACACTGCGGAAATAATCGTTCCTGAGCATCATGGCAACCTGTGCCTAGCCTCAAGGCTCTCAAAAGATCTGTTATGGAGCTAAACCAATGGAATATCCCTCCATAATGTGACTATGATAATCCAATCAACTATGTCGGGTGAATCATCCCGCACCACACTTGTAGTGCCATTACAATTCTTCAAATTTTGATTTATAACAAGCGCTCGCATCGCGGAAGATTGAGTGGCAAGGAATCAAGGGCATAAGTCTCAAAGGAATCGAACCGCACGATAAGGAAATCAAGAAAGAAAGTACTCCTAACAGTCCTGCAGCCTCCCGAGGATAAGTACAGACGTCTCCGTACAGATCCACGAGACTCTACTAGACTTGCTCATGACTCGTGAGACCGACGGGAACCTAGTGCTCTGATACCATGTTGTCACGACCCAAATCCACTACGGGTCATGATGGCGCCGGACACCTCTGTCAGGCCAGCCAACTAACTCATCAATTAATTCCTCTTTTAATACTTGTGAAAATATTAGGTTTTTCCTTCCAATTTTCATAAATATAAGATCACTTCATGGATTCAAATTTAAATAATAAAAGTCAGTACAATGTTTTACTGAAACCATCCTAGAAACCCGGTGTCACAAGTGCATGAGCAACTACTGGCAATGATATAAATACAACACAACAACTGTCTGGAATACAATGGACAGAAAGGAAATACAATCACTAGGAAGGGACTTTAAAAGTTGCGGGCCGCCTTGAATACTGCAACTCACCTAGTCTCCGAATCGTCCGTGCTGCTGCGCCCAGTAGGCCGCTAAAGTATCATGTACTTGTGCAACAAAAATGCACAGAAGTGTAGTATGAGTACGTAATCAACGTGTACTCAGTGAGTGTCCCGCCTAATCCCGAAGGGGTAGAGACGAGATGGTCAACTTTGACACACTCTAATGGTCCAACGGTTATTTATTCTCAATATACATATCAACAGTGGATTTATTATCTAACATGATTTTTATCCAAATAGAGGAAACAAGTAAACACGTAATTCCTTCATAGGAAGTTTCCAAGGTTTCTTTTCATTATTAACAACATGATCTCGAGCCATAGTGAGGCATGTAACAGCTTAAATAAATACAGGCAGCAATATAAGCATGCGCAAATCATACCGAGGCAACGGCCCGATCCAATAGAAATAAATGTAACTTGTCGAGGGTCGACGGTGCGCATATAGATGCATCTATTAATCTGCCGAGGCGTTTGGCCCGTTCCGAAATAAACACACATAGACAGACAATCAGTCAAGAAGTCAACATAGAGCAATTATCCAAGAAAGGCCAATTCTCTTTAACAATTTGAGAAAATGAAGCTTAAGTCTTTTTTTTAAAACTCCATTTATTAATTTAATGTGATCTAAGCAATTCAAACCATCAAAGGATTCACCATTAATTCAAATATAACATGCTTTTGGGTCCTAGAGTACACGGACAATAGCATAATAGTAGCTACGCACGGACTCTCATCAGCTCGTGTGTACGTAGCCCCCACAAATAAGAGAACATAATCATTCACTTCACCTATGGGGTAAATTCCCCCTCACAAGATTAGAAAGGAGACTCACCTCGCTCCGAAGACGCGCAACCGGCATTCTACATCCTTCTGAAGGCTTGAACCAACGCACAACGCACCAAAACTAACCAATGATCATACAAATCCATTAATATAGGCTCAACTATACCTTACAACTCCCTTTATAACAATTCCTAACCCCGGACAAAAAGTTGACCAAAATGCCCTCGGGCCCACGTGCCCGGAATCCGAATTTTTTCGAAGATAAAGGTTACCCATGACCTTAGGAACTCAAACATATAATTTTTTCCTAATTCCATACTCAAAATCGTGGCTAAAATCCAAGATTATAATTTTCTAGGTTTCCAACCAAAACCCCAACTTTTTACACTAATTTTCATGCCCTAATCCATACATAATCAATGTATTTAGCTCATAATGGGTGGGAAAAACTTACCTTAGCATGGTTGATGAAGATCCTCTCTTGAACCCTCCAAAAATCGCCAAATCAAGTGGGAGAAATGAGTGAAATGACCAAATCCCGACTTTAAAATAACCCTTCTGCCATCAGCAATTTTTGCTTATGCGGAAAAATCCCACTTCCGCGATTCCGCTTTTGCGGAAAATTATTCGCTTCTGCGGTCCCTAGGCTCCAGCCAAAATTTTCGCTTCAGCGGAGACCAAACCGCATCAGCGGTTCCGCTTAAGCGGTCCAAAAGACGCTTCTGCGGCTCCTCTCCAAGCCGGCCCTTCCGCTTCTGCGACCTCACCTCCGCAGATGCGGTCCCGCTTCTGCAGAGCCTTGACCGCATCTGCGGTCCCCCAAGACTTAGTCCAAAACTGCTTTTGCGGCCACTCGTTCGCTTCTGCGGTTCCGCTTCTGCGGTCACCCAACCGCAGAAGCGAAAATACCAGCAACCAGATGCTTCAGCACTTCTTCGAAGTCAATTTTTGATCCGCTAACCACCCGGAATTCACCCGAGGCCCCCGGGACCCCAACCAATCCCAAAAAACATCACGGACTTGCTCGAGCCTTCAAATCATATCAAACAACGCTAAATTCATGAATTACACACCAATTCAAGCTTTATGAACTTTGAACTTTCCAACTTCTATTTCCGATGTTTAAACCTATCAAAACACGTCCGATTGACCTCAAATTTTGCATGCAAGTCATATTTGACATTACGGACCTACTCCAACTTCCAAAATTGGATTCCGACCCCGATATCAAAAAGTCAACTCCCGGGTCAAACTCTTCAAACCTTCAAATTTCTATCTTTAGCCAAATGTCTTCAAAATGGTCTACGGACCTCCGATTTCACTTTCGATCGCGCCCCCAACTCCAGAATCACTATACGAAGCTATTCACAGTCTTGGAATCCCAAACGGACATCGATAACAGTGAAATGCACTCCAAGCCAAACTTATGAAATTTCTTCTAATATGCTAACTTCCACAATAGATGCCAAAATGCTCCCGGGTTATCCAAAACCCGCACCGGGCATACGCCCAAGTCCGAAATTGTCATACGAAGCTGCTGGAATCTTCAGATCCCGATTCTGAGGTCGTTTACTCGAAATTCAAATCCTAGTTCAATATTTCAACTTTAAGCTTCCAAAATTAGAATTCTCTTCCCAATTCAACTCCGGACTTCCCGAAATTAAATTCCGACCACGCGTACAAGTCATAATACCTGAAATGAAGCTGTTCATGGCCTCCGACTGCTGAACGGAGCGCTAGTACTCAAAACGACCGGTTGGGTCGTTACAGTATTACTATTGTGGCTGAGCAAGGTGACCGCCAGCGTTCGCAGCGCCGGACTTCGTCTTTTGATTCCAGATTTTATTTTGTATATTATTGGCCATGTAGTTGTGCCCAGACTTCTTTAGATGCTCGTGACTTGTGACACCCCGGTCGGGCTGTGTTGGGTTGTAAATACCGATTATTATTGTTATTAAGTTGCATTTTATCTAATCATTTATGTTTGATAATTTTGGAAGAGGCGTTGTTGTTTTGTTGGTTGGCCTTGTCTTCACGAGAGGCGCCATCACGACCGGGTTGGGAGTTGGGTTGTGACATAAGTGAGATTAATCTTCTTCGCGAATTTTTGGAAAGAACGCCATTTTGGACTCCGAACTTGGAGAACTTTGAGGCAATTTTGAAGAGGGTTTTGAGGGCTTTAATCAGGTATGGATTCTTGGACATAGAATACAATTTTATGATGTAAAAACATGGATTTAGACTGAATAATCAAGAAAATCAAAGGTCAAAAATGGTGATTTAGGTCTTGAACTTAAGAGAGTTTAAAATAGGGATTTGAGGGGTCAAATGGACTCCGATTCTTGTGATTTTGATATGCATAAATTCGTGGCGAGATGAGGAATCCACTAATGTGAATTTTATAATTTTTCGAGAAGTGGGCCCGGGACACGGGTTTTGCTAGTTTCGAGATTTTTGCTATTTTTTGATTGTTTTCGATTGGGTATTGTCCCATTGGTATATTGTGGTATATTCGCTCTAATGTTGGATAGATTCGACGCGCGTGGAGGCCGGTTTGAGGGGCAAGGGCATCGCGAGCTAGAGATTTCACCGGTTCGAGGTGAGTAATGATTGTAAATGATATCCTGAGGGTTTGAAACCCCGGATTTGCACCTATAGTGCTATATTGAGATGACTTACACACCGGATAGAGAGCGTGGGGTAGAGCACCGTTGGGGATTGTGACTTGGTCCGTCCCGGTTGTTGGTTTTCCCGCGTATTTCACTATGACTTGTTGTTTTTCACTATGACTTGGGCCTATTGCCATACTTGGGGATTATTGCCGACTGTTTGAACTCCTTGTGAGCTATCATCACTATTTTCATCACTATTTGAAATATTATTTGAATTCAGTCCATGTGAATTACACTGTTTCATGAACTCAGCTATATTTTTACTCAACCTTGAGTTTTTAAATGATAATTGAACTATTGTTTGAGCTGAGCACTATTATTTTTACTGATGCCCGTTGGGCTTATGATTATTTTCTGGACTGATGGAGGCCGAGGGCCATATGTGAGGATATGATGAGTGATGTGAGGAGGCTTTCAGGCCTCGAGTGATATGTGAGGAGGCTTTCAGGCCTCGAGTGATTTGTGAGGAGGCTTTTAGGCCTTGAGTGTATTGTGAGAAGGCTTTCAGGCCTCATGTTGATATGTACAGGCTTTCAGGCCTTATGATGATACAGCGCTTGGGCTATAGGAGCCCCTCCGGAGTCTGTACCCCCATAGTGAGCGCGGGTACCCATGTGATTTGAGAGTAAGCCCGAGGGGCTGATGTTGTACTGTGTGACTGATACTGAGCCCGAGGGACTGATATTGTACTGAGTGATGTGATACTGTGCCCGAGGGGCTGATACTATTCTGAGCGATTGATATTAAGCCCGAGGGGCTGGTACTGTTTGAGATGTGCCCGAGGGGCCAACTTTGGTATGCTCATCTTGCATACTCGTTTGCCTTCTTACTTGCTATACTGTAGTATTATTGCCCGAGGGGCGGATTTTCTGTGCCTATCAGCACTAACTATTTTGTAATCATTTTTTTAAGTATTGAAAAGACCATTTTCAAAAGAGATTTGAACTGAGCCAAGGTATTTATAAAGATATCACAGATTTCACTGTTTTTCTCAGAAAATTGTACCCGGCTTCTATACAGCATGTTGGCTGCTTTACGTGATTTTTTGCTGCTCAGTTATTATTTACCTTTATTACTCACTGAGTTGGAGTACTCACTTTACTCCCTGCACCTCACGTGCAGATACAGGTATTTATTCACCCGGTAGCGGGTATTGTCTACGTGGAGGAAGAGTTGTAGAGGTTTTAGCGAGGTGACTGCCAGCGTTCGCAGCACCACCGTCCTTTATGTTATTCATTATTACTATTCAGTGTATTTCTAGATTGTAAAGTGGGGATTTCATTATTATAGATGCTCGTGACTTGTGACACCCCGATTTCGGGCTGAGTCGGGATGGTTTCCCTGTTTTATTAGGTTTATTCCGCAATATGATTTCATTATCTATGATTCAGACTTAATCATGCTAAGTAACTGTTAAAAGAGGTGTTGTTCTTCTGTTGGCTGGCCTTGTCTTCACGAGGGGCGTCATCACGACCGGGTGTGGGAATTGGGTCGTGACAATATATATATATATATATATATATATATATATATATAGTGTATTATCTATACATTTAGTATATATAATACACTTAGTATATGTGATAGACTATATTATATCTACATATATATATATTATACACTTAGTATATATAATATACTATACTATATATATAGTATAGTGTATTATATAATACATTATACTATACACTTAGTGTGTGTGTGTGTGTGTATATATATATATATATATATATATATATATATATATATATATATATATATATATATATATATATAGAGAGAGAGAGAGAGAGAGTATAGTATAATGTATTATATAATACACTATATTATACACTTAGTATATATAATAGACTATATTATATCTACATAATTTTAAATTGTATTGATACACTTGTGAATTGATTCATCGACTTATAACCTAATGAGATGCATCGTTGAATATTAAAAACAAAACGTCTCGACTTATATCAATTAATCCGTTACAATTGATTTATCGACTTATAACCTATTATAATTTATTAAAAGTAATTACCTAGTTAATATAATTTCTTAAAGATTATGCTTATAGTTTTTAATTAGTTACAATAATTGTAGTTAAATAAAATAAATATTTATAGCTAATAAGATTTTTTTTATAGTTTGTAATATTTAAAAACCAAAATACAAAGAAAAAAAGTTATTCAATTTTTTGTTTAGAAATAGAGACCAACTTTTGTCGCTGTTTTGGTCAAACAGTCAAAAATAGAGACCATCGTTGGTCGCTATTTTTGTCAAACAATCAAAATATAATTAGCTACCAAAATAGCAACAAACGTTGGTCGCTTTTTTGTAAATTCAGACTCAAAAACGGGTTTCCCCCTCTCATTCTCTTGCTTTCCTCCCAAAATTTCCCCAAATTCTCCCTCAACACATTCCCCTCCCCTTCTCTATTTCCCTCACACAAATCAATCCCCCACCCCGCGTCACCACTATGACAGCCGCAGCCGCTGCTGCCAACGCTGTCGCTGCCCTTTTCTCTCCTTCTCCACCTAAAAAAACCTAGGTTTGAATTATAACATTGAATCTTTGTTATTTTTAGCTTTTGTTTCAATTAATTCAATATTGTAGTTCAAGGATGTGAATTAGTGTTTAAATTCTTTGAACATTGTTTTTATTGAGGATTAGGATTTAGGTCTTGTTATAGTTAGCTTTGTTAATTAATTTTATTAACTAATTAGTTTAACTAGTGTTGAATTTACTTTAGTTAGATTTAAATTATACTTTGTATTGTCTTGATAGTTTAGTTAGAATCTAGGGTTTAGTTTATGTATTGGAATTAAAGTTTTAGGATATGAATTGAACTTTTGTGGATATGTGTATGAATTAAAATTTTTGTGTATGAATTGAACTTTTAGGATATGAATTGAGCCTTTAGGATAAGAATTGGACTTTTAGTATATGTATTGGAATTTTAGTTTGTAAATTGAAATTTTAGGATATGAATTGAACTTTTGTGGATATGAATTGAACCTTTAGGATATGAATTAAAATTTTTGTGTATGAATTGAACTTTTAGGATATGAATTGAGCCTTAAGGATATGAATTGGACTTTTAGTTTATGTATCGGAATTTTAGTTTATAAATTGAAATTTTAGGATATGAATTGAACTTTTATGTATATGAGTTGAACCTTTAGGATATGAATTGAAATTTTGGGATTACGTATTGGAATTTTAGGATATTAATTGAACTTTTGTGGATATGATATGATGACCCAAAGGGTCATCACCTATTTTCTCATTCGTTTCGTGCTTCCGAGGCCTTGAAAACCTCATTTTTACTTATCTCGATTTGCGTGCACAATCCGAGCGCGTAGCATGAAAGCTTTTATGTTGAATTATGTGAATTCTGTGAAAAATTTGAAGAATTTTGATATTAATACAATTAAAGTTGGCTTTGGTCAACATTTTGGGTAAACAGACCCGGACCCGAGATTGGACGATCCTGGAAGATCCATAGAAAAGTATGGGAATCAGGCATGTGCCCGGAGTCGAATTCCGAGGTCTAGAGCCCGAGGAAAGAATTTTTTCTGTTAAATTGTTTTTCTAAAATTATTAAGGAAAATGGAAATCGAAATTGAATAAAAGACTATGGTATCGGGCCCATATTTTGGTTCCGACGCCAGGTACAAGTCTTAAATATGTGTTAAGCGCTTTCTGTAAAGTTTGGTTGAAATCGGACGTCATTTGACGTGTTTTGGACCTAAATATCTAAAGTTGGAAGTTTATGAAGTTTGAAATGAAAATGATAATTTTGAGGCTTGATTCATTGATATTGATGTTATTTTGGCGATTTGATAGCACGAGTAAGTCCGTAGGATATTTTTGAGGTTGTGTGCATGTTTGGTTTGGAGCCCCGAGGGCTAGGGTGAGTTTTAGATAGGTATCGGATTGCATTTCTCATTTTTGTAAAATCTGGTATAAGGCTTCTGCAATTTTCGCAAATGCGAAGCCAGAGTTCGCAAATGCGAATGCCCAGCTATTGAAAATGCGAAGGCTGGTTCGCAAATGCGAAACTAGCCCAGGCAGGCCAAGGTTCGCAAATGCGAACTTTTCTTCGCAAATGCGAAGAAGGGGAAATCTGGCCTATGATCGCAAATGCGAACCTTCCCCAAATGGCCAGAGTTCGCAAATGCGAACAAAAATCTCGCAAATGCGAAGTCCGGCAAAATGCACAGTGTTCACAAATGCGAACTAAGGTTCGCAATTCCCATATCTGCAACCCAGCAAATTTTATACTTAGTCGAATTTTCATCACTTTTTACCATTCTTTCAAAACCCAAACACCATAGGCGATTTTTCAAGAGTAAATTTCATCCCAAATCACTTGTAAGTTGACTTTTACTCAATTCTTTCAATCTTTAACATCATTAAACATGTTTTACACTTGAAATAAAGGATTTTCATAGGTGAAATTAGGGGTTTTGGGTAGAACCTAGGTTTTCCATAAATTGGGGAGTTGGACCTCGATTTGAGGTCCGATTTCAAAATAAATTACATATTTGAATTCGTGGGGGAATAGGTAACCATGTTTTGGTTCGAACCTCGAGTTTTGACCACTTGGGCCCGGGGGCCTTTTTGGAATTTTTGGGAAAAACTTGGGAAATTCATTCTTATGCTTTCAAATTAATTCATATAGTGTTTATTAAAGTAATTGAGCAATTTTTGATTAGATTCGAGCGAATTGGAGGTGGAACCGCGAGGTAAAGCGATAGTTGAGGATTAAGTGGATTTCAAGGCTTTGAGGTAGGTGTTTGGTTTAACCCTAGCTTGAGGGAATAGGAGTTGAGTTTTGTTGCTAATTGCTCTGTGATCGAGTACGATGTATAGGTATGGTGACGAGTATCTATATATTGGTGTCTAGCATGACCGTGAGTCCTTATAGTGCGATTATCATGAATTGGTTGTGAATTGCATATCTATTGGAGGATTTCTATATGTTGTGAATAACATGTGAACGGTGATATGATCATTTGATTCCTAGGAGCATTGGCTCGAATTGGGATACAAATGTTGAAAGTAAATGAAATGACTTGATTCTTTGGAGCGTTGGCTCTGAATGGCAGAGTGAGTTATAAGATAAGAAAAGTAAGAAAGAGAAAGTGTTGTTAATTATTCCCTTGCCGGGACATTTGGTTGAACTTGTTGGTTCTTTCCCTTGCTGGGATTTTTGTCTAATATTTGCTTATTGTTATGTCCCTTAATTGTGACTGTTGTTTGGGGAGTCAGACTGTTAAATGATATTGAGGATCGGGTTGCGCGCCGCAATAATGATATTGAGGATCGGGTTGCACGCCGCAACAATAATATGTGAGGATCGAGTTGCGTGCCACAACAATGATACATAATAAATGATATGGGTCGGGTTGCACGCCGCAATACTGGTATTTGTGGAGCGGGTTGCATGCCGTAACAGTGGCATTTGTGGAGCGGGTTGCACACCGCAATAGTGGTATTTGTGGAGCGGGTTGAACGCCGCAACAGTTATTGATACCATGTATTTGTATTGAGTATTGATTCCTTGTTCATTATGAATATAAGCTGCTTTAGTTTGTTACTCGGGATTACTGTTAATATTGTATCTCCCCATAGCATGTTTCCCCCTCCTATGTTGTTAATTGCCTTGTATTCGATTCCCGCTGTATATGTATAACTGCACAGGTTTATGTGGTGTGCAGTCTAGCCTCGTCACTACTTCGCCGGGGTTAGGCTAGACACTTACCAGCACATGGGGTCGGTTGTGCTGATGCTACACTTCTGTGCATTTTTCACAGGTCCAGGTTTTGAGGAGCAACAGCAGTATTAGTACGGGAGCAGGCTTTCATTTTCATGAGACCGAGGTAGTGTTGCAGGCGTTCGCAGGCCCGGCATCTCTTCCTTATGTTCTCTTTTAGATTGTTGCCTCCTTGTATTCGAGACAAACAACTTATATGTTTCTTTCAGACCTTTGTATTTAGTATATTCTTAGTCGTTCTTGAGTAATGTGACACCAAATCTTGGGTAGAGGCTATTATTGACTGTTCCGCGTTTTGATTCGTATTTATAAATCAGACTTCCGCTATTGTTCTTATTACATTTCATGTTCTATATTGATGATATAAACTACTAAAATAATTGTTTAGTAATGGAAAGTTAATTGAGTAGGCTTGCCTAGCTACCACGAGTAGGTGCCATCACGATCCCGATGGTGGGAAATCCGGTTCGTGACAAGTTGGTATCAGAGCACTAGGTTACATAGGTCTCACAACTCACGGACAAACTTAGTAGAGTCTGAGGGGTTGGTATGGAGACGTCTGTACTCGCTCTACAGGGGCTACTGAGTTAGGAAAAATCTCTCATTTGTTCTTTCATGTCGTGCGATTTTGTTTCTCAATGCTGATTGAATTTCTACTCTGTTCTTTCACAGATGGCGAGAACACGCGCTTTCTCATCCATCGATCAGCAGTCCAAGCCCCGTGCGGCTCCCGCTAGGGGAAGAGGACGTGGCCATGCTAGGGGCCAAGGTAGGGGCAGAGCCTAGCCACCAGTAGCAGTACCAGTGGCGGAGCCTCAAATTGACCTCGACGAGGAGGTTCCAGCCCCAGCCCAGACAGTTCCGGTGGGACCAGCTCAGGTCCCAGAGGGGTTTATCGCTACCCCAGTTCTTCAGGACGCCTTGGTCCGGTTGGTGGGCCTCATGGAGAGTGTCACCGGAGTAGGATTGCTTCCTGTAGCACCAGCCACTTCCCAGGCTGGAGGAGGAGCCTAGACTCCTGCTGCACGTACTCCAGAGCGGTAGCTCCCCAGACTCAGATTCCACCGGTTCAGCCAGCTGCGGCAGTTTAGCCGGGGGTAGTTGCACAGGCCGGTGATGGAGCAGCTATGTCCGCAGATGCTTTGTGGAGGCTGGACAGGTTCACCAAGCTCTTCACTGCCACATTTAGCGGAGCTTCTTCTGAGGACCCCAAGATTTCTTATATAGCTACCACGAGGTTCTTCGGAACATGGGCATTGTGGAGTCCAATGGAGTTGATTTTGCGGCTTTTCATCTATCTGGATCTGCCAAGACTTGGTGGAGGGATTACTGTTTAGCCAGACCAGCAAGGTCGCCGCCTTTGACTTGGGATCAGTTTTTAGAGTTGTTTCTAGAAAAGTTTCTTCCTTTTACTCAGAGGGATGCTTACCAGAGGCAGTTTGAGCGCCTCCAGCAGGGGTCGATGATGGTCACCCAGTATGAGACCCAGTTTATCGATCTAGCTTGCCATGCCCTCGTCATACTCCCCACTGAGAGGGAGAGGGTGAGGAGATTTATTGATGGTTTGATCTAGCCTATTCGCCTTCAGATGGCCAGAGAGGCGGGTAGTGACATTACTTTTCAGGAGGCGGCCAATGTGGCCCGAAGGATCGAGATGGTTCTGCCACAAGGGGGTGGTCACAGGACAGACAAGAGACCCCGTCACTCAGGCCGATTCAGTGGTGCCTCATCTAGAGGTAGGGATTCTTATGATAGGGTTCAGCCTTCTAGACCCTTTCAGTCAGCCCTCCAGGTTTCGTAGGGTGCCCCAGGTGATCGTGGTTTTCGTGGGCATTATTCTGATCAGCAGTCACTCAGTGCACCGCCAACTCCTATCAGTGCACCGCCTCTTCAGAGTTTTCATGGAGGTCATTCGGGCCGTCAGGGCCAATCTCATTGTACGGAGGGATTTTATGAGTGTGGCGAGTATGGTCACATCAGGAGAGCTTACCCAAAATTGAGGGGTACACAGTCGTAGCAGCAGGGTCCTTGCCCCATGATTCAGGCACCAGGTGACCCAAAGCCTGCCCAGCCAGCCAGGGGCGGGGGTAGGGATCATAGAGGTAGAGGTCGAGACCGTAGAGGTGGAGGCCGTACCGCAAGAGGTAGGGGTCAGCTGGTAGCCGATCGCCCTAGAGACATGGTTCAGGGAAGTAGGGCTGAGCCCCAGTTTTATGCCTTGCCAGCCAGACCAGAGGCCGAGTCGTCAGATGCTGTTATTACAGGTACTATTCTGGTTTGTGATAAAGATGCGTCAGTGCTATTTTACCCTGGGTCTACATATTCATATGTGTCGTCTTATTTTGCACCCTACCTAGCTATGTCTAGTTATGCTTTGGACATTCCTGTTTATGTATCTACACCGGTGGGTGACTCCATAGTAGTCGACTGGGTGCATCGTTCCTGTGTGGTTGTGTTTGAGGGTCTTGAGACCCGTGTTGATTTATTGCTTTTAGATATGGTGGATTTCGACGTTATATTAGGGATGGATTGGTTGTCCTCGTATCATGCTATCTTGGATTGTCACGCCAAGACCGTGACCTTGGCTTTGCCAGAATTGCCCCGACTAGAGTGGAGAGGGACCTCAGTCATGCCACCCGTAGTGTTATTTCATATGTTAAGGCTCGACGCATGGTTGAGAATGGGTGTTTAGCTTATCTGTCGTATGTTCGAGACTCCAGCGCAGAGGTTCCTTCTGTTGACTCTATCCTGATTGTTGGGGAGTTCCCTGAGGTTTTCCCTTCAGACCTGCCGGCTATGCCGCCCGACAGGGATATTGATTTCTGTATTGATCTGGCTCCGGGCATGCAGCCCATTTTTATTCTTCCGTATCGCATGGCCCCGCCAGAGTTGAAGGAGTTAAAGGGCCAGTTGCAAGATTTACTAGAGAAGGGTTTTATCAAGCCTAGTGTTTCTCCTTGAGGTGCGCCGATGTTATTTGTGAAGAAGAAAGATGGTTCGATGCGAATGTGTATTGATTACCGGCAATTGAACAAAGTGATGATAAAGAACAAGTATCCACTACCGAGGATTGTTGATTTGTTTGACCAGCTTTAGGGAGCAAAGGTGTTTTCAAAGATAGACTTGAGATCTGGATACCATCAGCTGAGGATTAGGGCATCTGATGTCCCTAAGACAGTATTCCGCACTTGGTATGGGCACTATGAGTTTTTAGTCATGTCATTTAGGTTGACCAATGCCCCAACAGCGTTTATGGAGTTGATGAACCGAGTGTTCAGGCCATATCTAGACTTATTCATAATAGTCTTTATTGATGATATTCTGGTGTACTCCCACAGCCAGGAAGAGCACGAGCAGCACCTCAGAGTGGTTCTTCAGACTCTGAAGGATAGTCAGTTATATGCTAAGTTTTCAAAGTGCGAGTTCTGGTTGAGTTCAGTTACATTTCTGGGTCATATTGTATCAGCAGAGGGTATTCAGGTGGACCCTAAGAAGATTGAGGCAGTCAAGATTGGCCTCGACCAACTTCAGCGACCAAGATTCGGAGTTTCTTGGGGTTAGCAGGTTATTACCGTCGGTTCGTAGAGGGATTTTTGTCTATTGCAGCCCCGATGACCAAATTGACCCAGAAGGGTGCCCAGTTCAGATGGTCAGATAAGTGTGAGGCGAGCTTTTAGAAGCTCAAGAAAGCTCTGACTACGGCACCGGTACTGGTTTTGCCCACGGGTTCAGGGCCTTACACAGTTTTTTGTGATGCTTCCCGTGTCGGGCTTGGTGTAGTATTGATGCAGGATGGCAAAGTCATTGCCTATGCTTCGAGACAGTTGAAGATCCACGAGAAGAATTATTCAGTTCATGATCTAGAGTTGCCAGCTATTGTTCATGCTTCGAAGATTTGGAGGCATTATCTATATGGCGTGACGTGTGAGGTGTACACGGATCACAAGAGCCTTCAGTACCTGTTCAAGCAGAAGGAGTTGAATGTGAGGCAGCGAAGGTTGTTAGAGTTGTTGAAAGATTATGATGTTACTATCTTGTATCACCCGGGTAAGGCCAATGTGGTAGCCGATGCGTTGAGTAGGAAGTCCGCCAGCATGGCTAGTCTTGCTTATATTCCGGCCAGCCAAAGACCGCTTGCTTTAGATGTTCAGGCTTTGGCCAATCGATTTGTGAGATTAGATATTTCTGAGCCTAGCAGAGTGTTAGCTTGCACGGTCGCTCGTTCTTCTCTATTGGAGCATATCCGCGATCGGTAGTTTGATGATCCCCATTTGTGTGTCCTGAGAGACACGGTGCAGCGTGGAGGTGCCACGAAGGTGACCTTAGATGATGATGGTGTTTTTACATTGCAGGCGAGAGTTTGTGTGCCCAATGTTGATGGGATTCGAGAGTTGATCTTAGCGGAGGCCCATAGTTCTCGGTATTCTATTCACCCGGGCGCCGCAGGACTTGCAGTAGCATTATTAGTGGCGTAGGATGAAGAAAGATATTGTTGCGTATGTGGCTCGGTGTTTGAATTGTCAGCAGGTCAAATATGAGCATCAGAGGCCCGGTGGTTTATTTCAGAGGATTGAGCTTCCCGAGTGGAAGTGGGAGAGGATTACCATGGATTTCATTATTGGACTTCCGTTGACTCGGAAGAAGTTTGATGCTATTTGGGTCATTGTTGATAGGTTGACCAAGTCGGTGCATTTCATTCCAGTGGCAGTCTCCTATTCATCCGAGAGGTTAGCCGAGATTTACATCCGGGAGATTGTCCGCCTTCATGGTGTGCCTGTATCAATAATTTCGGATCGGGGTACGCAGTTTACCTCGCGCTTCTGGAGAGCAGTTCAGCAAGAGTTGGGCACCCAGGTCCAGTTGAGCACATCATTCCATCCTTAGACGGACGGTCAGTCCGAGCAGACTATACAGATTTTGGAGGATATGCTCCGAGCCTGTGTCATTGATTTTGGAGGCTCGTGGGACTAGTTTTTGCCTTTAGCAGAGTTCGCCTACAACAAAAGCTACCAGTCCAGCATTCAGATGGCCCCATATGAGGCATTGTATGGTAGGCAATGTCGGTCTCTAGTCGGATGGTTTGAGCCGGGAGAGGCTTGGTTATTGGGTACAGACTTAGTCCAGGAGGCCTTAGATAAGGTCAAGATCATCTAGAAGAAGCTTCGTTCAGCTCAGTTTAGGCAGAAGAGTTATGCAGACCGTAAGGTCCGAGATGTAGCTTTTATGGTTGGTGAGCGGGTATTGCTCTGGGTGTCGCCTATGAAGGGCATGATGAGGTTCGGAAAGGTGGGCAAGCTTAGCCCTAGGTACATTGGTCCGTTTGAGATTCTTGATCGAGTAGGAGAGGTGGCTTATAGACTTGCATTGCCACCTAGCTTATCAGCCGTGCACCCAGTTTTTCATGTGTCTATGCTTCAGAGGTATCACGGCGATCCTACCCATGTGTTAGACTTCAGCACTGTCCAGTTGGACAAGGATTTATCTTATAAGGAGGAGCCGGTAGCTATTCTAGACTGGCAGGTTCGTCAGTTGAGATCTAGGAGTTTTCCCTCTGTTCATGTTCAGTGGAGAGGTCCATCCCCTGAGGCCTCGACCGGGGAGTCCGAGTCTGATATGCGGAGCCGTTATCCACATCTGTTCCCCAACTCAGGTACTTCTTTCTTTTGTTTGTTCGATGACGAATGGTTGTTTTAGAGGTGGAGGATATTACGACCCAAATGTCATCACCTGTTTCCTCATTCGTTCCGTGCTTCCGAGGCCTTGAGAACCTCATTTTTACTTGTCTCGATTTGCGTGCACAGTCCGGGCGCGTAGTTGGAAAGCTTTTATGTTGAAATATGTGAATTCTGTGAAAATATTGAAGAATTTTGATATTAATATAATTAAAGTTGACTTTGGTCAACATTTTGGGTAAACGGATCCCGATCCGAGATTGGACGGTCCCGGATGGTCCGTAGAAAAATATGGGACTCGGGCATGTGCCCGGAGTCGAATTCCGAGGTCTAGAGCCTGAAGAAAGAATTTTTTCTGTTAAATTGATTTTCTGAAATAATTAAGGAAAATGGAAATGGAAATTGAATAAAAGACTATGGTATCGGGCTCGTATTTTGGTTCCGACGCCCGGTACAAGTCATAAATATGTGTTAAGCGCTTTCTGTAAAGTTTGGTCGAAATTGGACGTCATTTGACTCGTTTCGGACCTAAATATCTAAAGTTGGAAGTTTGAAATGAAAATGATGATTTTGAGGCTTGATTCATTGATGTTGATGTTATTTTGGCGATTTGATCGCACGAGTAAGTCCGTAGGATGTTTTTGAGGTTGTGTGCATGTTTGGTTTGGAGCCCCGAGGGCTCGGGTGAGTTTTGGATAGGCATAGGATTGCATTTCTCATTTTTGTAAAATCTGGTATAAGGCTTCTACAATTTTCGCAAATGCGAAGCTAGAGTTTGTAAATGCGAATGCCCAGCTATCGCAAATGCAAAGGCTGGTTCGCAAATGTGAAACCAGTCCAAGCAGGCCAAGGTTCGCAAATGCGAACTTTTCTTCGCAAATGCGAAGAAGGGGAAATCTGGCCTATGATCGCAAATGCGACCAAATCTTCGCAAATGCGAACCTTCCCCAAATGGCCCAAGTTCGCAAATGCAAACAAAAATCTCACAAATGCGAAGTCCGGCAAAATGCACAGTGTTTGCAAATGCGAACTAAGTTTCGCAATTCCCATATCCGCAGCCCAGCAAATTTTATACTTAGTCGAATTTTTATCACTTTTCACCATTCTTTCAAAACCCAAACACCATAGGCGATTTTTCAAGAGCAAACTTCATCCCAAATCACTTGTAAGTTGACTTTTACTCGGTTCTTTCAATCTTTAACATCATTAAACATGTTTTCCACTTGAAATCAAGGATTTTCATGGGTGAAATTGGGGTTTTTGGGTAGAACCTAGGTTTTCTATAAATTGGGGAGTTGGACCTCGATTTGAGGTCCGATTTCAAAACAAATTACATATTTGAGTTCGTGGGGGAATGGGTAACCGGGTTTTGGTCCGAACCTCGGGTTTTGACCACGTGGGCCCGGGGGCATTTTTGGAATTTTTGGGAAAAACTTGGGAAATTCATTCTTATGCTTTCAAATTGATTAATATAGTGTTTATTAACGTAATTGAGCAATTTGTGATTAGATTCGAGTGAATTGGAGGTGGAACCGCGAGGTAAAGTGATAGTTGAGGATTAAGTAGATTTCAAGGCTTTGAGGTAAGTGTTTGGTTTAACCCTAGCTTGAGGGAATAAGAGTTGAGTCTTTTTGCTAATTGCTATGTGATCGAGTACGATGTATAGGTATGGTGACGAGTATCTATACATTGGTGTCTAGTATGACCGTGAGTCCTTATAATGCAATTATCAGGAATTGGTTGTGAATTGCATATCTATTGGAGGATTTCTATATGTTGTGAATAACATGTGAACGGCGATATGATCATTTGATTCCTAGGAGCATTGGCTCAAATTGGGATACGAATGTTGAAAGTAAATGAAATGACTTGTTTCTTTGGAGCGTTCGCTCAGAATAGCAGAGTGATTTATAACATAAAAAAAGTAAGAAATAGAAAGCGTTGTTAATTATTCCCTTGCCGGGACATTTGATTGAACTTGTTGGTTCTTTCTCTTGCCGGGATTTTTGTCTAATATATGCTTATTGTTATGTCCCTTAATTGTGACTGTTGTTTGGGGAGTCAGACTGTTAAATAATATTGAGGATCGGGTTGCGCACCGCAACAATGATATTGAGGATCGGGTTGCACGCCGCGACAATAATATGTGAGGATCGGGTTGCGCACCGCAACAATGATACATAATTAATGATATGGGTCGGGTTGCACGCCGCAACAGTGGTATTTGTGGAGCAAGTTGCACGCCGCAACAGTGGTATTTGTGGAGCAGATTGCAGGCTGCAACAGTGGCATTTGTGGAGCGGGTTGCGCGCCGCAACAATGGCATTTGTGGAGCGGGTTGCACACCGCAATAGTGGTATTTGTGGAGCGGGTTGCACGTCGCAACAGTTATTGATACCATATGTTTGTATTGAGTATTGATTCCTTGTTCATTGTGAATCTAAGCTTCTTTAGTTTGTTACTCGGGATTACTGTTAATGTTGTATCTCCCCATAGCATGTTTCCCCCTCCCATGTTGTTAATTGCCTTGTATTCAATTCCCGCTGTATATGTATAACTGCACAGGTTTATGTGGTGTCCAGTCTAGCCTCGTCACTACTTCGCCGAGGTTAGGCTAGACACTTACCAGCACATGGGGTCGGTTGTGCTGATGCTACACTTCTGTGCATTTTGCACAGGTCCAGGTTTTAAGGAGCAGCAGCAGCATTAGTACGGGAGCAGGCTTTCATTTTCACGAGACCGAGGTAGTCTTGCAGGCGTCCACAGGCCTGGCGTCTCTTCCTTATGTTCTCTTTTAGACTGTTGCCTCCTTGTTTTCGAGAGAAACAACTTATATGTTTCTTTCAGACCTTTGTATTTAGTCTATTCTTAGTCGTTCGTGGGTAATATGACACCAAATCTTGGTGTCACGACCCAAAATCCCAAACCCGGTCGTGATGGCACCTCTCGTGAAGACAAGGCCAGCCAACAGAACAACAATACATCTCTTAACAGTTACTTAGCAGGAATAAGTCTAAATCATAGATAATTCAACCATAAGTGCGAAATAAACGTGATAAAACAAGGAAACCATCCCAACTCAGCTCAAAATCGGGGTGTCACAAGTCATGAGCTACTACAGAGTTTACTAAATTTTACAAAGTATGGAAATATCATAAATAACAGAAGATAAGGGAGAAAACGATGTTGCAGATGTCAACAGCTACCTCGTTACTCCTAGTCACCGCCTGGTCTGGAAAGAATCAGCGCTCAGGAGCGAACTCAGCTCTGCCTGTATCTGCACACATGGTGCAGGGAGTAATGTGAGTACTCCGACCCAGTGAGTAATAAAAATAAATACTGACTAAAAGCATGAAATCTTATAAAGGCACAAGTAACGCTATCTCAAGCAGTATAATTAGTTACACAATAAAACCGTGAAGTATCAGATAAATCTCTTTTAAAACAGTGAAGACAAATAATTTCAACAAGTAAGTAATAATCAGAAACTTGCCCCTCGGGCTCAATATCAAACTCTCAGTACAGTATTAGCCAGCGGGCTCACTCCCAACTCACAAAACACAAAATCAGCCTCTCGGGCTCACTCCCAACTCACCTGGTACAACATCAGCCTCTCGCGCTCACTCCTAACTCACCTGGGTACAACATCAGCCTCTCGGGCTCACTCCTAACTCACCTGGTACAACATCAGCCTATCGAGCTCACTCCCAACTCACCTGGGTACCCTGCGCTCACTGTGGGTGTGCAGACTCCGGAGGGGCTCCTATAGCCCAAGCGCTATATCATAAGGCCTTAAAGCCTGTCACATCAACATAAGGCCTTAAAGCCTTCTCATATCACACTCGAGGCCTGAAATCCTCCTCACATCACTCAACATATCCTCACATATGGCCCTCGGCCTCAATCAGTCCAGAAAATAATCATAAGCCCCTTGGGCATCAGTAAAACAATGATGCTCAGCTCAAACAACATTAGAAATATCATTTAAATCTCAAGTTGAGTATAAATGTAGCTGAGTTCATGAAACAGTATAGTTCAATTGGACTGAGTTCAAATAATATTTCAATTAGTGATGGAAATTCACAAATGATTTCAAATAGTCGGCACGAAGCCCAAGTATGGCAATAAGCCCAAGTCATGGTGAAAATAACAAGCCTTTATCAAATACGCGGTAAAATATCAAACGGGATGGACCAAGTCACAATTCCCAATAATAAATGACCCTGCGCTCGTCATACAACGCGTGTCTCACCTTAACATAGCACTACGTTGTGCAATCCGGGGTTTCAAACCCTCAGAACATCATTTACTATCATTACTCACCTCTAGCCGGCCCAAAGTCTAGCTCGCTATGCCCTTGCCTCTCAAATTGGCCTCCTCGTGCGTCGAATCTGACCAAAAATCACACAAACATCGATGAAGCTCGATTTCTAAAAGATGGGGTTTTAGCCATACATATCTGAAATTCGCCCCTTAATGATACTACAATGATCCAATACAGTTATGTAACTTCAATCTACAATACAACATTCAATAGGGCCAATATTGGTAATAAATTCCATAACTTATGCCATTTAGGCATATTATCAAACACCTTGTAGGCATAGATATTTACACCTCATAACTATAGTATTGGTTCCTCCAACTATCACCATTAACCAACAATTCATCTCACCATCATTCCTAACCAATTTATAACTTCCAACTACACATGTATGACCATCCATTCACACCCAACCAACAAATCCTATCAAATATTCACCTTTCAATCTCTACAATAACTATATATTTATATTGGGAATTTATGGCTTCCAGTCACCATACCATAAGTTGTAATACTTGATTCATGCTCATATTCGCATAATATATCCATATATGTAAGTCTAAGGTGTAGGATTTACCTTTTGGAAGAAATCTTGCAAAACCCTCCTTTGAGTTCTTGAAGGAATTTCTTGAAAATTTAAGTGTTTGATGAGAGGATTTCATCAATAATAATATAGGAAATGATGGAATTTCACACTAAGATAATGGAGATTGCTTACCTTGAACATTGGGGGAGTTGAAGGTCTTGAGAGGGTGAAAGAAGAACCCGAAGTTCATCCAAATGAAATGGGTAAAAATGAACCCCGAAATGAGTATTATAAGTTGTTCATGCGCGAGTTCGCGCGCTGTTCGCGCGTCGGAGGCAGAATACTCCTAAAAAATGCACGAAGGCGCGACTTCATGCAAAGTTCGCGCTAGTGACACCTGCTCAGTAAAATGGTCATAACTTTCTTTATACACCTCCAAATGACAAACGGTTTCTTGCGTTGGAAACTAGACTCAAAGGGATTTAATTTTATAGGTTTTACATCACCCAAATCCTTATATAACTGGAGATATTATCGTTTAAATTGAGGTCTTGTGCGCACTCATTTACAACTTTCGTCTATTATGAAATTTTCCAACTTCAAAAGTTCCCGTTAACCATCCGAAATCACCCCGAGGACCCTGGGACCTCAACCAAAAATACCAACACCTCCTAATGTATCATACAAACTTGTTCCAATCATCAAAATGCATCAAACGATGCCAAGACCATCAAATTACATCGAATTCAAGCCTAAGTTCTTCTAAAACTTCCAAAACACGCATTTGATCAAAAACCCAACCAAACCACGTCCGAATGACTTGAAATTTTGTACACATATCCCAAATCACCTAACAAAGCTACAGCAACTCTCGGAATTCTATTCCGACTCTCGGATCAAAATCTCACCTATCAACCGGAAATCGCCAAAATACTAACTTCGTCAATTCAAGCCTAATTGTACACCGGACCTCCAAAATTACTTCCGGTCACACTCCTAAGTCAAAAATCACCTCCCGGAACTAACCGAACCATCGGAATTTACATCTGAGCCCTCTAACTCATAAGTCAACATCCGGTAGACTTTTCCAACTTAAGCCTTCTTAAAAGAGACTAAGTGTCTCATTTCTTATCAAAACCACTGCAAACCAACTCGATCACATAAGATACGGATAATGAAGCATAAAAATTTTAAAAAATGGGAAAAATGGAGTGGTAACTCATGAGACGACGGGTCGGGTCGTCACACTTGGGTAGAGGCTATTATTGATTGTTCCGCATTTTGATTCGTATTTATAAATCAGACTTCCGCTATTGTTCTTATTACATTTCATGTTCTATATTGATGCTATAAAGTGTTAAAATAATTGTTTAGTAATGGAAAGTTAATTGAGTAGGCTTGCCTAGCTACCACGAGTCGGCGCCATCACGATCCCGATGGTGGAAAATCCGGGTCATGACATATGAGTTGAACCTTTAGGATATGAATTGAACCTTTAGGATATGAATTGGAATTTTAGTTTATGTATTGGAATTTTAGTTTATAAATTAAAATTTTAGGATATGAATTAAACTTTTATGGATACGAGTTGAACCTTAAGGATATGAATTGAACCTTTAGGATATGAATTGAAAATTTTGGATTATGTATTGGAGTTTTAGGATATGAATTGAACTTTTGTGGATATAAGTTGAACCTTTAGGATTGAATTGAACCTTTAGCATATGAATTGGACTTTTAGTTTATGTATTAGAATTTTAGTTTGTAAATTTGTCACAACCCAATTCCCAAACCCGGTCGTGATAGCGCCTCTCGTGAAGACAAGGCCAGCCAACAGAACAACAGTGCCTTAATTAACAATTAATAACTGTAAATGAACGAATAATATGACTTATTAGCATTAATAACTAATATTTATCACTCAGCACAACCCGACCGGGGTATCACAAGTCATGAGCATCTAAGGAATAGGAACACTACTATAGGGCCAATAATTTATATATATATACAAGATAAAAACCGGAATTCAAAGATGAAGTGTCGTGCTGCGAACGCTGGCGGTCACCTTGCTCAACTACCATAGTAAGGCCTTCGGTCCGCTAATAACCCGCTACTGGGTGAACAATACCTGCAACTGTACGTGAGGTGCAGGGAGTAAAGTGAGTACTTCCAACTCAGTGGTAATAAGAGTAAATAATAACTGAGCCGCAATAAACCACGTAAAACAAATCAACATGCTATATAGTACAGTGTAACCCTTTGAGAAAACAGGGAAAACGTGAAAAAAATCCTTTAGAAAATATCTTGACTCAGTTCAAAACTTCTTTTGAAAATATCTTTTCCAACAGTTAAGCAAATGAATGCGAAAACACGTAGTGCAAGTCAGCACAAAAGCCAGCCCCTCGGGCACAAACAAGTATGCAGAAATGAGCTCATAAAACTCGCCCCTCAGGCAATATTCTTGTTCCTGGTCAGCCATTGTTACCTGACCCGTTTACATCATACAGTGTCACTGTTACCACTGTCTAAGATTTATCCTCTTTAAGAGTGATCAGACAATATCAGAACAACAAATAAATATCTCAAGAAATAACACAAATAACGAATAGTAAACAAATGTATGAATGCAATCTAACGCATATGACGGTGCACTCCGGTACCCATTACGGCGTGCAGTCCGATCCATTTAATGTCGACGGCACTCACTGGGGGTGTGTACAGACTCCGAAGGGGCTCCTACAGCCCAAGCGCAATATCAGCCAGGTATTGGCATAAAACAGGCTCTCGGCCTCAATATCAATATATAATAATCGCTACGGTGTGTAGCCCGATCCATATCAAGGAAACATCCTCACCACTGGGTCCCCGACCCATCTCAGTCAAATAAGTCCACAGCCAATCGGGCGTGACATACTATAGGGATCTCAGCCCTCATATCCTTTTCATTTAAGGTTCATGTATAAAACACAGTTATTATATTGTTTTTAATATTTGAAAACATGACTGAGAATTTATGTTATGCACACAAGTGAGGAAAAACACATAAAGATCCCCTAAGGATTCTACAGGTCAGCACAAGGCCCCAAACACGGCAATCAGCCCAAATTATGATGATAAAAAATAATTTTAGTCAAATACGTGGTAAAAATCAACAACTGGGACGGACCAGGTCACAGTCCCCCCCCAACGGTGCTCTACCCCACGCCCATATCCGGCGTGCAAGTCACCTCAATACAGCACTATAATGTGCAAATCTGGGGTTTCAAACCCTCAGGATATCATTTACAAGT
>MU766557.1:11419-13919 GCA_026770625.1 Nicotiana glauca
TTAGACCGGCATGAGACAGGTTAGTTTTACCCTACTGATGACAGAATCGCAATAGTAATTCAACCTAGTACGAGAGGAACCGTTGATTTGCATAATTGGTCATCGCGTTTGGTTGAAAAGCCAGTGGCGCGAAGCTATCGTGCGCTGGATAATGATTGAATGCCTCTAGGTTAGAATTCGGGCTGGAGGCGACGCATGCTCCTGCCGTCCGCTTGCCGATCCACAGTGGGGGCTTTTGGCCCTCAAGGGCACGTGTCGTTGGCTAAGTCATCGCGGCGAAAGAGCCGCGGTGGTCGTCTTGAAGTACAATTTCCATCGAGCGGCAGGTAGAATCCTTTGCAAATGACTTAAATACGCGACGGGGTATTATAAGTGGCAGAGTGGCTTTGCTGACACGATCCACAGAGCTTCAGCCCTTTGTCGCTCTGATTCGTCCTCCCCCTCCAATCCAATCAATTTCTAACTTTTTCGAAATGATGTTTGAGAGGCTAATGATGCTATATAATATACTAAGTGTTGGAAAATCGTACAAGTCCTCAAGACATTGGGACTTATGCTATTTGTGTATTAACTGGCCAATGTGACCTGACACTTAGTCATGTCGAGGGAAAGGCTATGTGCCAATACACTACTAGAGGCTTCTCAGTATGTCTCTTGCGAGGCCGAGGCCTATGCCAAGGGGCGATGTGCCAATACAATATCGCAGGTTATAGTGTGTCGCTTGCGAGGCCGATGACTATCCCAAGAGGCGAGGTGCCAATACAATATCGCAAGTTGAGGGCTTTTTAGGCCTCGCGCTGTGAGGCCAAGACACGCGTGCAAATGCTACGTTGTTTTTTGGGGTGTCGCTTGATAGGCCAAGGCACACGTGCAAATGCTACATTATTTTTCAGGGCGTCGCTTGAGAGGCCAAGGCCTATGCCAAGGGCCAATGCACTGCGGGCGTGGTCATGGCATGGCGCAAGGCGTTGTTTGAGAGGCCAAGGCCGTGGCCATGGCACGATGCAAGGCATCGCTTGAGAGGCCATAGCACGGCGCAAGGGCATGGCAGGGCGTGGCAGGACATGGCAGGTCATGGCCATGGCACGGCGTCGGTTGACATGGCAGGACGTGGCCATGACACGGGTCAGGACATGGCCATGGCACGGCGTAAGGACGTGGCCACAGGACTTGTTAGGACGTCGTAGGAAATGGCAGGGCGTGGCCATGGAACGGGTCAAGACGTGTTAGCACGTCGCAGGACGTGGCCATGGCATGAGTCAGGACGTGTCAGGACATGGCCATGGCATGTATCAGTACGTGTCAGGACGTCGCAGGACATGGCAGGGAATGGCCATGGCACAGGTCAGTATGTGTCAGGACATAGCCATTGTACGTTTCAGGACGTGTCTGGACGTCGTAGGACATGGCAGGACGTGGCCATGGCATGGATCAGGATGTGTTAGGATGTCACAGGACGTGGTCACAGGACGTGGCAGGACGTGGCCATGGCACGGGTCAGGACGTCGTAGGACATGGAAGGACGTGGCCATGGCACAAGTTAGGACGTGTTAGGGAGTCGCAGGACGTGGCCATGGCACGGGTCAGGAGGTGTCAGGGCGTGTCAGGACATGGCCATGGCACGTTTTAGGACGTGTTAGGACATCGTAGGACATGGCAGGGCGTGGCCATGGCACGGGTTAGGACGTGTCAGAAGAGGGTCACGACACGTTTCAGGATGTGTCAGGATATCACAGGACATGGAAGAATGTGTCCATGGCACGCGTCAAGACGTGTCAGGACGTCGCAAGACGTGGCCACAGGACGTGTCAGGACGTCGAAGGACATGGCAGCACGTGGCCATGGCACGAGTCAGGACGTGGCCACCGGACGTGTCAGGACGTCGTATGACATGGCCATGACATGTGTCAGGACGTCCTAAGACATGTGCATGGTACGTGTCAGGACGTCGCAAGACATGGCTGGACATGACAGGTCGTGGACATGGCACGGGTCAGGACGTCGCTAGACGTGACCATAGGACGTGTCAGGGACATGGTAGGGCATGGCCATGGCACGGGTCAGGACGTGTCAGGACATGGCCTTGGCACATTTCAGGATGTGTCTGGACGTCGTAGGACATGGCAGAACTTGGCCATGGCACGGGTCAGGACATCGCAGGACGTGGCCACAGGATGTGTGAGGACGTGGCCATGGTATGGGTCAGGATGTTGTAGGACATGGCAGGGCATGTGTCAGGACGTTGCAGGACATGGCAGGGCGTGGCCATGGCTTGGGTCAGGGCGTGGCCATGGCTTGGGTCAGGACGTGGCAATACGTCGCAGGACATTGCAGGGCGTGGCCATGGCACGACGTCGCACCAAGCCGCTCCACGTCGCTCCACGCCGCTCCATGTCTAGTGCTAGCCAATGCTTTGCAACATGTAAAGTGCTATGATATTGGTGGTTGTTTGTGGCGGTGGTGGAAAGTTGCGGTGGCTCAAACGGTAGCGACCGACGAC
>MU766557.1:25571-33071 GCA_026770625.1 Nicotiana glauca
AGTGGCGCGAAGCTACCGTGCGCTGGATTATGACTGAACGCCTCTAAGTTAGAATCCGGGCTAGAAGCGATGCATGCTCCCGCCGTCCGCTTGCCGATCGGCAATAGGGGCCTTTGGCCCCCAAGGTTACGTGTCGTTGGCTGAGTTATCGCGGCGGTAAAGCCGCGGTGGTCGCCTTGAAGTACAATTTCCATCGAGTGGCGGGTAGAATCCTTTGCAAATGATTTAAACACGCGACGGGGTATTGTAAGTGGCAGAGTGGCCTTGCAGCCACGATCCATATAGATTCAGCCCTTTATCGCTCCGATTCGTCCCTCCCCCTCCAATCCAATCAATTTCTAACTTTTTCGAAAAGAGGTTTGAGTGGCCAATGATGCTATAAAATATACTAAGTGTTGGAAAGTCGTACAAGTCCTCAAGACCTTGGGACTTATGCTATTTGTGTATTAAGTGGCCAATGTGACATGACACATAGTCATGTCGAGGGAAAGGCTACGTGCCAATACACTACTAGAGGCTTCTCGGTATGTCATTTGCGAGGCCGAGGCCTATGCCAAGGGGCAATGTGACAATACAATGTCGCAAGTTGTGGTGTGTCGCTTGCGAGGCCGATAACTATGCCAAGAGGCGAGGTGCCAATACGATATAGCAAGTTGAGGGCTTTTTTAGGCGTCGTGCTGTGAGGCCAAGGCACACGTGCAAATGCTACGTCGATTTTTAGGGCGTCGTTTGAGAGGGCAAGGCTTATGCCAAGGGCCAATGCACTGCGAGCGTGGCCATGGAATGGTGCAAGGCGTTGTTTGAGAGGCCAAGGCCGTGGCCATGGCACGGTGCACGGCATCGCTTGAGAGGCCATGGCAGGGCGCAAGGGCATGGCAGGGCGTGGCAAGATATGGCCATGGCACGGTGTCGCTTGACATGGCAGGATGTGGCCATGACACGGGTCAGGACATGGCCATGGCACGGCGTAAGGACGTTGCCACAGGACATGTTAGGATGTCGTAGGAAATGGCAGGGCGTGGCCATGGCAGAGGTCGGGACGTGTCAGGACGTCGCAGGACGTGGCCATGGCACGGTTCAGGTCATGGCCTTGGCACGTATCAAGACTTGTCAGGACGCCGTAGGACATGGCAAGGCGTGGCCATTGCACGGGTCAGGACGTGTCCGGACATAGCCATTGCACGTTTCAAGACGTGTCAAGACGTCGCAGGACATGGCAGAACGTGGCCATGGCATGGGTCAGGACGTATCAGGACGTCACAGGACGTGGTCACATGACGTGGCAGGACGTGGCCATGGCACGGGTCAGGACGTCGTAGGACATGGAAGGACGTGGCCATGGCACAAGTCAGGACGTGTCAGGGAGTCGCAGGACATGGCCATGGCATATTTCAGGACATGTCAGGACGTCGCAGGACATGGCAGGGCGTGGCCATGGCACGGGTCAGGATGTGTCAGGACATGGCCACGACACGTTTCAGGACGTGTCAAGATGTCACAGGACATGGCAGGACGTGTCCATGGCACGGGTCAGGACGTGTCAAGACGTGGCCGCAGGATGTGTCAGGACGTCATAGGACATGGCAGGACGTGTCCATGGCACGGGCCAGGACGTGGCCATAGGACGTGTCAGGACGTCGCATGACATGGCCATGACATGTGTCAGGACATCCTAGGACACATCCATGGCACGTGTCAGGATGTCGCAGGACATGGCAGGACATGGCAGGACGTGGACATGGCCCGGGTCAGTACGTCGCTAGACGTGGCCATAGGACGTGTCACGACATGGCAGGGCGTGGCCATAGCACGGGTCAGGACGTGTCAGGACGTGGCGATGGCACATTTCAGGATGTGTCAGGACGTGTCAGGACGTGGCCATGGCACATTTCAGGATGTGTCAGGACGTCGTAGGACATGGAAGAACTTGGCCATGGCACGGGTCAGGACGGCGCAGGACGTGGCCACAATACGTGTCAGGACATAGCCATGGTACAGGTCAGGATGTCGTAGGACATGGCAGGGCACATGTCACGACGTGTCAGGACATTGCAGGACATGGCAGGGCATGGCCATGGCCTGGGTCAGGACGTGGCAATACGTCGCAAGACATGGCAGGGCATGGCCATGGCACGACATCGCACCAAGCCGCTCCACGTCGCTCCACGTTGCTCCACGCCGCTCCACGTCGCTCCACGTCGCTCCACGCTGCTCCACGCCACTCCATGTCTAGTGCTAGCCAATGCTTAGCAACATGTAAAGTGCAATGATATTGGTGGTTGTTTGTGGCGGTGGTGGAAAGTAGTGGTGGTTCGAACGGTTGGTTGCAGGCCGATCTAGGCAAAAGACATTGTCAGGTGGGGAGTTTGGCTGGGGCGGAAAATCTGTTAAAAGATAACGCTGGTGTCCTAAGATGAGCTCAACGAGAACAAAAATCTCGTGTGAAACAGAAGGGTAAAAGCTCGTTTGATTCTGATTTCCATTACGAATACGAACCGTGAAAGCGTGGCCTAACGATCCTTTAGACCTTCGAAATTCGAAGCTAGAGGTGTTAAAAAAGTTACCATAGGGATAACTGGCTTGTGGCAGCCAAGCGTTCATAGCGACGTTGCTTTTTGATCCTTCGATGTCGGCTCTTCCAATCATTGTGAAGCAGAATTCACCAAGTGTTGGATTGTTCACCCACCAATAGGGAATGTGAGCTAGGTTTAGACAGTAGTGAGACATGTTAGATTTACCTTACTGATGACAGTGTCGCAATAGTAATTCAACCTATTACGAAAGGAACCATTGATTTGCATAATTGGTCATTGCGCTTGGTTGAAAAGCTAGTGGCGCGAAGCTACCGTGCGCTGGATTATGACTGAACGCCTCTAAGTCTGAATCCAGGCTAGAAGCGACGCATGCTCCTGCCGTCCGCTTGCCGATCCGCAGTAGGGTACTTTGGCCCCCAAGGGCACCTGTCTTTGGCTAAGTCATCGCGGTGGAAGAGCCGCGGTGGTCGCCTTGAAGTACAATTTCCATCGAGCGGCGGGTAGAATCCTTTGCAAATGACTTAAATACGCGACGGGGTATTGTAAGTGGCAGAGTGGCCTTGCTGCCACGATCCATGGAGATTCAGCCCTTTGTCGCTCTGATTCATCCCTCCCCCTCCAATCCAATCAATTTCTAAAAAGAAAAGAGGTTTGAGAGGCCAATGATGTTATATAATATACTAAGTGTTGGAAAATCGTACAAGTCCTCGGGACCTTGGGACTTCTGCTATTTGTGTATTAAGTGGCCAATGTGACCTGACACTTAGTCATGTTGAGGGAAAGGTTATGTGCCAATACACTACTAGAGGCTTCTCGGTATGTCGCTTGTGAGGCCGGGGCCAATGCCAAGGGGCGATGTGCCAATACAATGTCGCAAGTTGTAGTGTGTCGCTTGCGAGGCCGATGACTATGCCAAGAGGCGAGGGGCCAATACAATATCACAAGTTGAGGGCTTTTTTAGGCATCGCACTGCGAGGCCAAGGCACACGTGCAAATGCTACGTCATTTTTCGGGGCGTCGCTTGATAGGCCAAGGCACACATGCAAATGCTACATCATTTTTCGGGGTGTCTCTTCGGAGGCTATGCCAAGGGCCAATGCACTGCGGCGTGGCCATGGCACGGCACAAGGTGTTGCTTGAGAAGCCGAGGTCGTGGCCCTGGCACGGAGCAAGGCGTCGCTTGAGAGGCCATGGCATGGCGCAAAGGCATGGCAGGGCGTGGCCGGACATGGCAGGACATGGCCATGGCACGGCGTCGCTTGACATAGCAGGAGGTGGCCATGACACGGGTCAGGACATGGCCATGGCACGGCATAAGGACGTGGCCACAGGACGTGTCAGGACGTCGTAGGAAATGGCAGGGCGTGGCCATGGCACGGGTCAGGACGTGTCAGGACGTCGCAGGATGTGGCCATCGCACGGGTCAGGACATGTCAGGACATGGCCATGGAACGTATCAGGATGTATCAGGACGTGTCAGGACATCGCAGGACATGGCAGGGCGTGGCCATGGCACGGGTCAGGACGTGTCAGGACATAGCCATTGCACGTTTCAGGACATGTCAGGATGTCGCAGGACATGGCAAGATGTGGCCATGGCATGGGTCAGGATGTGTCAGGATGTCGCAGGACGTGGACACAGGATATGGCAGGACGTGGCCATGGCACGTGTCAGGACGTCGCAGGACGTCGTAGGACATGGAAGGACGTGGCCATGGCACAGGTCAGGACGTGTTAGGGAGTCGCAGGACGTGGCCATGGCACGTGTCAGGACATGTCAGGACATGGCCATGGCACGTTTCAGGACGTGTTAGGATGTCGCAGGACATGGCAGGGCGTGGCCATGGCACGGGTCAGGATGTGTCAGGACATGGCCACAACATATTTCAGGACGTGTTAGGATGTTACAGGACATGGCAGGACGTGTCCATGGCACAGGTCAGGACGTGTCAGGACTTGTCAGGACGTCGTAGGACATGGCAGGACGTGGCCATGCCAAGGGTCAGGACGTGTCAGGACGTCGCAAGATGTGGCCACAGAACGTGTCAGGACGTCGTTGGACAAGGCAGGACGTGGCCACAGGACGTGTCAGGACGTCGCATGACATGGCAATGACACGTGTCAGGAAATCCTAGGACATGTCCATGGCACGAGTCAGGACGTCGCAGGACATGGCAGGACGTTCACATGGCACGAGTCAGGACGTCGCTAGACGTGGCCATAGGAAATGTCAGGACAGGGTGTGGCCATGGCACGGGTCAGGACGTGTCAGTACGTAGCCATGGCACATTTCAGGATGTGTCAGGACGTCGTAGGACATGGCAGAACTTGGCCATGGCACGGGTCAGGACGTCGCAGGACGTGGCCACAGGATGTGTCAGGACGTGGCCATGGTACGAGTCAGGATGTCATAGGACATGGCAGGGCACGTGTAAGGACGTGTCAGGATGTTGCAGGACCTGGCAGGGCGTGGCCATGGTTTGGGTCAGGACGTGGCAATACATCGCATGACATGGCAGTGTGTGGCCATGGCACGACGTCGCACCAAGCCGCTCCACGTCGCTGCACGCCGCTCCATGTCTAGTTCTAGCCAATGCTTAGCAACATGTAAAGTGCAATGATATTGGTGGTTGTTTGTGCCGGTGGTGGAAAGTCGCGGTGGTTCGAACGGTTGTGACCGGCGATGGTTGGTCGATGCTTAGTGGTTAGCGGCGGCGGTTTCAAAGCGGAATCACTTGTTGTGGTTGCGACAATGGAGGCGCCTCATACTTATTGGTGGTTTGTCATCCATATGCATTTATAATAATATTATGTATTTTACCTAATTTTTATCTATTTTTTATTAATTTTTAAGCATTTTTTGTAATTTTAAATAATTTTTATGTTACTTTTTTATAACTGTTTTTACTCTTTTATGTGTTATATTATTACATGATGTATTGGAATTTTTTTCCATTAGTTTTTCCATTTTTGTAATAATTTTCTAATTTTTTAGTATTTTGTTGAGTATTTTTCGATTTTTAATTAAAATATTTAAAAAAAATACTATTTTCTGTAAAAAATATCATTTATAATGTTTAAAAGTCATTTGTGAATATATTAGCTTAGTTATACTTTGGTTTGTGCTATTTGGTGTTGTACATGTCTATTATGATTCTCTGGCCAAAACATGTCTACTCCTGAAACTTGGTTTTTTTAAAGTATATATAAGGGGGGTAGAGGTGTTGAAAGGCACCACAGGTGCTTGCTGCCTGGAGGACGCTGGCATGGGGCGTGGGCATTGGGGGCATGCATGGCTTGTCCGTGCTACGTCCCCGAAGTTCACAAACCACACCGGCAAGTACTAGTGTGGGCTCGTAGCATGCCTGGTGATGACACCGCTCATGGCAAACATTGGCTTTTGGCAACGAACGGTGAAGCATCATGCAAGCAGCGCCGCAAAGTGCCGTGTGCATGGGGCGAAGCTTAGTAAGTGTCGATTGCCATGGGATGTTGCGGGCAAAATCGGGAGGTGACATCGTTCGTGGCGGCTGATGGCTTTTAGAAGTAGAACAGCAAATCATCGTGCAAGTAGCGCTGCAAGGTGCCATGTGCATGGGGCGAAGCATAGTAAGATGTTGATTGCCATCGGTTGTTGCGGGTTGTGTCTGGCACCGCTTGTGGCAGCTGATGGCTTTTGACAACGAACGGAGGAGCATCGTGCAAGTTGCGCTGCAAGGTGCCGTGCGCATCGGGCGAAGCTCAGTAGATATCGATTGCCATCGGGTGTTTCGGGCAACATCGCTCATGGCTTTTGATGGCTTTTGGCAATGGAACAACAAAGCATCGTGCAAGTAGCGCCGCAAGGTGTCATGCGCATGGGGCGAATCATAGTAAGTTGCGGATTGCCATCGCTTGTTGTGGGTTGTGTCTGTAAACCCCCCACCCGCCCGTGGAAGCTGATGGCTTTTGGTAACGAACGATGGAGCGTCGTGCAAGTAGCGCCGCAAGGTGCCATGCGAATGGGGCGAAGCTTAGTAAGTGTCGATTGCCAATGGATGTTGCGGGCAAAATCGGGAGGCGACATCGCTCGTGGCGGTTGATGGCCTTTAGCAATAGAACGGCAAAGCATCGTGCAAGTACGCCGCAAGGTGCCATGCACATGGGGCGAAGCATAGTAAGTTGCCGATTGCCATCTGTTGTTGCGGGTTGTGTCTAGAACCGCTCGTGGCAGCTGATGGCTTTCGACAACGAATGGCGGATCGCCGTGCTAGTAGCGCCGCAACGTGCAGTGCGCATGGGGCGAAGCTCAGTACATGTCGATCGCCATCGGTTGTTGCGGGCAACATCGGGAGGCGACATCGCTCATGGCGACTGATGGCCTTTTGCAATGGAACGACAAAGCGCCGTGCAAGTAGCGCCGCAAGGTGCGATATGCATGGGGCAAAGCTCAGTAAATTGCCACTGGTTGTTGTGGGTTGTGTCTGGCACCGCTCGTGGCAGCTGATGGTTTCGACAACGAACGGTGGAGTATCGTGCAAGTAGCGTCGCAAGGTGCCGTGCGCATGGGGCGAAGCTCAGTACATGTCGATTGCCATCGGTTGTTGCGGGCAACATCGGAAGGCGACATCACTCGTGGCGACTGATGGCTTTTTGCAATGGAACGACAATGCGGGGAAGCTGATGGCTTTTGGTAACGAACGGTGGAACGTTGTGCAAGTATCACCGCAAGGTGCCGTGCGCATGGGGCGAAGCTCAGTACATGTCGATTGCCATCGGTTGTTGCGGGCAACATCGGAAGGCGACATCACTCGTGGCGACTGATGGCTTTTTGCAATGGAACGACAATGCGGGGAAGCTGATGGCTTTTGGTAACGAACGGTGGAACGTTGTGCAAGTAGCACCGCAAGGTGCCGTGCGTATGGGGCGAAGCTTAGTAAGTGTCGATTGCCATTGGATGTTGCGGGCAAAATTGGGAGGCGACATC
>MU766557.1:37203-44703 GCA_026770625.1 Nicotiana glauca
CGCCTTGAAGTACAATTTCCATCGAGCGGCGGGTAGAATCCTTTGCAAATGGCTTAAATACGCGATGGGGTATTGTAAGTGGCAGAGTGGCCTTGCTGCCACGATCCACAGAGATTCAGCCCTTTGTCGCTCTGATTCATCCCTCCCCCTCCAATCCAATCAATTTCTAACTTTTTCGAAAAGAGGTTTGTGAGGCCAATGATGCAATAAAATATACTAAATGTTGGAAAATCGTACAAGTCCTCAAGACCTTGGGACTTATGCTATTTGTGTATTAAGTTGCCAATGTGACCTGAAACTTAGTCATGTCGAGGGAAAGGCTATGTGCCAGTACACTACTAGAGGCTTCTCGGTATGTCGCTTGCGAGTCCGTGGCTTATGCCAAGGGGCGATATGCCAATATAATGTCGCAAGTTGTAGTGTGTCGCATGCGAGGGCGATGACTATGCCAAGAGGTGAGGTGCCAATACAATATCGCAAGTTGACGACTTTTTTAGGCGTCGCGATGCGAGACCAAGGCACACGTGCAAATGCTACATCATTTTTCGGGGCGTAGCTTGATAGGCCAAGGCACACGTGCAAATGATACGTCATTTTTTGGGGCATCGCTTGAGAGGTCAAGGACTATGCCAAGGGCCAATGCACTGCGAGTGTGGCCATGGCACGACGCAAGGCATCGCTTGAGAGGATATGGCACGGCGCAAGGGCATGGCAGGGCGTGGCAGGACATGGCAGGACATGGCCATGGCACGCCGTCGCTTGACATGGCAGGACGTGACCTTGACACGGGTTAGGACATGGCCATGGCACGGCGCAAGGATGTGGCCACAGGACGCGTCACGACGTCGTAGGAAATGGCAGGACGTGGCCTTGGCACGGGTCAGGACGTGTCAGGACATCACAGGACGTGGCCATGGCAAAAGTCAGGACGTGTCAGAACATGGCCATGGCATGTATCAGGACATGTCAGGACATCGCAGGACATGGTAGGGCGTGACCATGGCACGGGTCAAGACGTGTCAGGACATAGCCATTGCATGTTTAAGGACGTGTCAGGACGTCGCAGGGCATGGCAGGATGTCGCCATGGCACGGGTAAGGATGTGTCAGGATGTCGCAGGACATGGACACAAGACGTGGCAAGACGTGGCCATGGCACGGGTCAGGACGTCACAGTACGTGGCCATGGCACAGGTCAGGACGTGTCAAGACGTCGCAGGATGTGGCCATGGCACAGGTCAGGACGTGTCAGGACATGGCCATGGCACATTTCAGGACGTGTCAGGACGTCATAGGACATGGCAAGGCATGGCCATGGCACGGGTCAGGACATGTCAAGACATGGCCACGACATGTTTCAGGACGTGTCAAGATGTCACAGGACATGGCAGGACGTGTCCATAGCACGGGTCAAGACGTATCAGGACGTGGCCACAGGACGTGTCGGGACGTCGCAGGATATGGCAGGACGTGGCCATGCCACGGGTCAGGACATTGCAGGACGTGGCCACAAGACGTGTCAGGACGTCATAGGACATGGCAGGACGTGGCCATAGCACGGGTCAGAACGTGGCCACAGGACGTGTCAGGACATCGCAGGACATCGCCATGTCATGTGTCAAGACGTCCTAGGACATGTCCATGGCACGTGTCAAGACGTCGCAGGACATGGCAGGATGTGGACATGGCACAGGTCAAGACATCGCTAGACGTGGCCACAGGAGGTGTCAGGACATAGCAGGGCATGGCCATGGCACGGGTCAGGACGTGTCAGGACATGGCCATGCCACATTTCAGGATGTGTCAGGACATCGTAGGACATGGCAGACCTTGGCCATGGCACGGGTCAAGACGTCGCAGGACGTGGCCAAAGGACGTGTCAGGACGTCGCAGGACATGGCAGGACGTGGCCATGGTACGGGTTAGGACGTCGTAGGACATGGCAGGGCACGTGTCAGGACGTTGCAGGACATGGCAGGGCGTGGGCATGCCCTGGGCCAGGACATGGCAAGACGTCGCAGGACATGGCATGGCGTGGCCATGGCACGACATCGCATCAACCCGCTCCACGTCGCTCCATGTGGCTCCATGTCTAGTGCTAGCCAATGCTTAGAAACATGTAAAGTGCAATGATATTGGTGGTTGTTTGTGGCGGTGGTGGAAAGTCGCGGTGGTTCGAACGGTAGCGACCGGCGACGGTTGGTCGATGCTTGGTGGTTGGCGGCGGTGGTTTCAAACCGAAATCACTTGTTGTGGTTGCGACAATGGAGGCGCCTCATACTTATTTGTGGTTTGTCATCCATATGCTTTTATAATAATATTATGTATTTTACCTAATTTTATCTATTTTTATTATTTTTTTTGCATTTTTTGTAATTTTAAATAATTTTTATGTTACTTTTTTATAATTTTTTTTACTCTTTTATTTGTTATATTATTACATGATGTATTGGAATTTTTTTCCATTATTTTTTCCGTTTGTATAATAATTTTCAAATTTTTTAGTATTTTATTAAGTATTTTTCGTTTTTTAATTAAAATATTTCAAAATAAAAAATACTATTTTTTGTATGAAATATCATTTACAATGTTTAAAACACATTTGTGAATATATTAGCTTAGTTGTACTTTGGTATGTGCTATTTGGTATTGTACATGTCTATTATGATTCTATGGCCAAAACATGCCTACTCCTGAAACTTAGGATTTTTTTTTAAAGTATATATAAGGGGGGTAGAGGTGTTGAAAGTCACCACAGGTGCCACCTGCTTGGGGGACGTTGGCATGGGGCATGGGAATTGGGGGCATGCATGGATTGTCCGTGCTACATCCCCGAAGTTCACAAACCACGCCGGCAAGTACTAGTGTGGGCTCGTAGCATGCCTGATGGTGACATCGCTCGTGGCTAACATTGGCTTTTGGCAACAAACGACGGAGCATCATGCAAGTAGCGGCGCAAAGTGCCGTGCGCATGGGGCGAAGCTTAGTTAGTGTCGATTGCCATTGGATGTTGCGGGCAAAATCAATAGGCGACATCCCTCGTGGCGGCTGATGGCTTTTAGAAATAGAACAGCAAAGCATCGTGCAAGTAGCGCCGCAAGGTGCCGTGTGCATGGGGCGAAGCTCAGTAGATGTCGATTGCCATCGGGTGTTTCGGGCAACATCGCACATGGCTTTTGATGGCTTTTGGCAATGGAACGACAAAGCATCGTGCAAGTAGCGCCACAAGGTGTCATGCATATGGGGCGAATCTTAGTAAGTTGCGGATTTCCATCGCTTGTTGTGGGTTGTGTCTGTAAACCCCCCATCCGCCCGTGGAAGCTGATGGCTTTTTGTAACGAACGGTGGAGCGTCGTGCAAGTAGCACCGCAAAGTGCCGTGCGCATGGGGTGAAGCTTAGTAAGTATCGATTGCCATTGGATGTTGCCGGCAAAATCTGGAGGCGACATCACTCATGGCGGGTTGTGTCTGGAACCGCTCGTGGCAGCTGATGGCTTTCGACAACAAACGGCGGAGCATCATGCTAGTAGCGCTGCAAGGTGCAGTGTGCATGGGGCGAAGCTCAGTACATGTCGATTGCCATCTGTTATTGAGGGCAATATCGGGAGGCGACATCGCTCGTGGCGGCTGATGGCCTTTTGCAATGGAACGATGAAGCACCGTGCAAGTAGCGTCGCAAGGTGCATTGCGCATGGGGTAAAGCTCAGCAAATTTCCAATTGCCATCGGTTGTTGTGGGTTGTGTCTGGCACCGCTCGTGGCAGCTGATGGCTTTTGACAACGAACGGTGGAGCGTCATGCAAGTAGCGCCGCAAGGTGCCGTGCGCATGGGGCGAAGCTTAGTACATGTCGATTGCCATCGGTTATTGCGGGCAACATCGGAAGGCGACATTGCTCGTGGCGACTAATGGCTTTTTGCAATGGAACGACAACACATCGTGCAAGTAGAGCCGCAAGGTGCCATGCGCATAGGGCAAAGCTCAGTAAATTGCAATTGCCATCGGTTGTTGTGGGTTGTGTCTGGCATTGCTCCAACCCCCTATTCGTGCTTTGCGGGGCTTGTCTTGGCTTTGCCATGTTGGCATCGGCAACAACACATGGCTGCGTGTCGCGTGTTGGGGCTGTTGTTGGCTTGTATCGCCGAGGCAAGTGTACTTGCGGCACATGAGTGGTGTTCGGCTTGTGTGGCTAGTTTGGATCCCTGCTTGAGCAGCGACATCCTAGCCCATATGCAATCTGTTACACAACACCTTCCTGATGATCTTTGGAAGGGCAGCGTAAGGCTAGGCAACCGATGTCAGTGCGGTTGCCGTCCGCCAATGAGGTCCCCTCCGCACGCTAGACTAGATCGTCAATGCCGTGCGGGGAAACCAAGGTCACGAGCAATTGCGGAAGCTGAGAGTGAATTGGGTTTTGAATGATGATGATGATTTTATTGATGAATGAAAGCTAATTACAAAAGATGCGGTGTCGAGGGGGAGAGACACCAGTACAGAGAAATGATTGCTTGAAAATGGTTGATTGCTTAGTCCCCCTTAATAATGCTTAAAAAAAATAAACCAAAGTTACAAGACTAGTCCTATGAAAGTTGTAAAGGCACACCGAATGAAAGTGATGTAAACTAGCCTAAAACTATATAATGAAAAGGACTTAGTTTATTACAATGTACAAACAAGTCCGATGGCAGCAACTTGGTCTTGCGGGACAGTGTCTGCGCGCGCGGTGCTGGTGGCGCGCTCGACACTTGATATGTTTGCCTGAGGCTGGACGCTGGTGCTTGGCATCAGGGTCTGGGTGCGAGGCGCTGTTGGAATGGGCCTTCCGCTGGGTGCCGACGAGGCATCAGGATCTGCGTGCACGGCTTTGTCAGTACGCGCAACGCTGTTGTTATTGGCCAGCTGATGGGCGTTGGCGAGAGGCATTGGTGGGGCAACAGAGGCACATGCTCGCTTGTCGCTTGGCGCAGACAAGACCACGGGGCTGACCATGGAGCTAGGCATTGTGAGGCTTGCTAGACAGCCATGGGGAGCGGCCAAGGGGTCATGAGGCGTGTGTGGAAAGAAGCCCATGACATTCTCCCCCACCTGAGTTGGCACCGTCCTCGGGGCCTTATCAGGATGATGATGATGGATGTTCTGATGCTGATGGATGTTCTGATGATGATGGTTGATGTCTGGGAGGTATGCGCCCCTCTGTTCTGTGAGGTCTACGCCCCTCTGTTCTTTGAGCTTGCTTTGGTAGCGAAGCAATGATGTCATGTGGCTAGCGTGGAAGACTGGATGGATCTTCCACCATGATTAGGTTTTCACCTGATATGAGGATTTCCCAATGCATTTCTGATTGGACAGGGGTCCGATGTATTTTTGTTGCAGGAGAGGGTCATCGGTCCTCTCTGCGAACAAGTACCGCTTTGGGATGCATAACATTACTTTGTCCCCTGTTTGATGATGGGTAAAGCAAAGATTATGTTCGGTGAACCTTTTTTGCCGCTCTTGGGCTCTGACAAGATAGCTCCGCACTATCTCCATGTTGCACTCCCATTCGCTCGAGAAGCTGGTAGCTCGAGGCGATTTGGGCATGATGGATGCATTCTCTATTTTCAGGAGGAGCGGTTGGTGTCCGGTAACAAGTTAAAAAGGGGTCTGGTTTGTATGAAGGCCCTTTTGAGAATTGAAACACAGTTGAGCAGCATCCAAGAGCTTCACCTAATGCTTTTGTGATCCGGTTGCAAAGTTGCGAAGATATTCCTCCAGCATGTCATTGAATCGGTCTGTCTGGACATACGATGATGGATGGATTTCTAAGCTGTGACTCACTGTTGACCCAAAGCTCCTGAAGAGATGGGTCCAGAAGTTGCTAGTGAAGCGTGAGTCGCGCCCACTAACAATGTGTTTGGGCATGCCCCAATTTTGATGATGTGCGAGAAGACGAGTCTTGCTGCATCTTCTGCTGAGATGTTCTGTGGGGCTGCTATGAGGGTTGCATAGTTTGAGAATTGATATATGACAACCATAATGGATGCGAGATTCCCGACTTGGGGCAATCCCGTGATGAATCTGAGGGAAACACTTTCCCATGGTCTCTGCGGGACATGTGATGGCTGCAAGGGTCGCTTCTGAGATGAGTGATCTGACTTGTCCTTGTGGAATGGCTGACAAGTCTTCACACGCTGATGAGTGTCGCCCGTCTGTTGTGGTCGGGGACATGATGGCTGTTTGTTGTTGGGAAGGTTAGCCAGAACCAGGGGTTCATGTTTGTCAACTACCTTCTCCAACTGCATGGCCGATATGCTTCCAACGGCCGCTTTTATGGGAAAACATTGTATGGTGAAGGGATTGGCCCCATTTTCTCCCATCATGAGATGCATGTTGGCATATGGTATCGGAATGGTGTTGGTTTTCCTCATGAACTCCAAACCCACTATCACGTCGAAGTCATCTATGGTTGCGATGCGCAGGTCGATGCTTCCTTTGTATGGGCCAAGTTTCAGTGGGACATTTGTGGATGTTCCGCCCAATGTCTGGGGCGGTGAGTTGATGGCCTTGATGCGGCCTGTACTCTTCTTGATGACTAGACCAATGCGCTCTACCTGGGTTGAGTCCAAGTAGTTATGGGTAGCACCCGTGTCTATCAGTGCGTGAATGGGATGGCCATTCACTTTCAGCTCAACGAACATTAGGGATCTCGCTTGATTAGGAGGTCCTTCGTCCATCTTTTCTTTCCCCTTCTTTGTGATTGGGCTGAGACTTTCTTAGGAGGACATGCACCGATCCCCGCTAAGGCATGTGGGATAGAGCCAACAAGTGCATTGAAGGCGCCTACCTGGTCTAGTTCTGATGTGTCAGATGCATCTGTCTCATCCTCGACAGTTTGATGAGCACGGACCTTTATGTTTGGGCATTCATTATTCCAATGTGCCCCACCGCAATGACGGCATTCTGAGGGAGGATTTCTCCCCTGATGTTGTTGACGGAGAAAGTGCTGTTGCTGTTGGAGGGAGGAGTCTCAGTTTTAGATGCACTCCGATCTCCCCCACTTTTTCTTGGGCCACCATGTCTGGGATGGTTCCCAATGAAGCCCTCTCGGACAGGCGGCTGGGGCCTGTCGTTCTGAGTTCCCAAATGATAGTCACCAAGGCATTCAACAGCTTGAATGGCCTTGGGCAGGGTGTTTACCCATTGTCTCTGTAGTTCCATACGGGTATGAGGTTTCAAACCTTCAATGAATGCGAATAGTTTGTCCTTGTCCCCCATGTTGCGTATGTTCAGCATGAGTACGGATAATTCGCGCACGTACTCCCTCACTGATCTGGTGTGGTGGAGCTCCCATAACTTTCTCCTTGCATTGTATTCCACATTTTCGGGGAAGAACTGCAGGCGTATGACTGCCTTCAATTCATCCCATGTCTAGAGTGTATCTTCACCTGCCTTGATGGCTTCGTATTTGACTCGCCACCAAAGTTTGGCATCGCCCTGGAGATACATGGCAGCTGTTGCTACCTT
>MU766557.1:49703-52203 GCA_026770625.1 Nicotiana glauca
CGGCGCAAGGCGTCTCTTGAGAGGCCATGGCACGGCGCAAGGGCATGGCAGGGTGTGGCAGGGCGTGGAAGGGCATGGCAGGACATGGCCATGGCACGGCATCGGTTGACATGGCTGGACGTGGCCATGACACGGGTCAGGCCATGGCCATGGCACGACACAAGGACGCAGCCACAGGACGTGTCAGGACGTCGTAGGAAATGGCAGGGCGGGCCATGGCACGGGTCAGGACGTGTCAGGACGTCGTAGGGCGTGTCCATGGCATGGGTCAGGATGTGTCAGGACATGGCCATGGCACGTATCAGGATGTGTCAGGACATTGCAGGACATGGCACGGGTCAGGACGTGTCAGGACATAGCCATTGCACGTTTTAGGACGTGTCAGGACGTCGCAGGACAAGGCAGGGCATGGCCATGGCACGGGTCAGGATGTGTCAGGACGTCGCTGGACGTCGTAGGACATGGAAGGACGTGGCCATAGCACAGGTCAGGACGTGTCAGGGAGTCGCAGGACGTGGCCATGGCACGTGTCAGGACGTGTCAAGACGTGGCCATGGCATGTTTCAGGACGTGTCAGGACGTTGCAGGACATGGCAGGGCGTGGCCATGGCACGGATCAGGACGTGTCAGGACATGGCCACGACACGTTTCACGACGTGTCAGGATATCACAGGACATGGCACGACGTGTCCATGGCACGGGTCAGGACGTGTCAGGACGTGGCCATAGGACGTGTCTGGACGTCGCAGGACATGGCAGGACGTGGCCATGCCACGGGTCAGGACGTGGACATGGCACGGGTCAGGACGTCGCTAGACGTGGCCATAGGACGTGTCAGGATAAGGCGTGGCCATGGCATGGGTCAGGACGTGTCAGGACGTGGCCATGGCACATTTTAGGAGGTGTTAGGACGTTGTAGGACATGGCAGAACATGGCCATGGCACGGGTCAGGATGTCGCAGGTTGTGGCCACAAGACGTGTGAGGACGTGGACATGGTACGAGTCAGGATGTCGTAGGACATGGCAGGGCACGTGTTAGGACATGTCAGGACATTGCAGGACATGGCAGGGCGTGGCCATGGCTTGGGTCAGGACGTGGAAATACGTCGCAGGACATGGCAGTGTGTGGCCATGGCACGACGTCGCACCAAGACGCTCCATGTCGCTCCATGTTTAGTTCTAGCCAATGCTTAGCAACATGTAAAGTGCAATGGTATTGGTGGTTGTTTGTGGCGGTGGTGGAAAGTCGCGGTGGTTCGAACGGTAGCGACCGGCGACGGTTGGTCGATGCTTGGTGGTTAGCGGCGGCGGTTTCAAATCGGAATCACTTGTTGTTGTTGCAACAATGGAGGCGCCTCATACTTATTGGTGGTTTGTCATCCATATGCTTTTATAATAATATTATGTATTTTACCTATTTTTTATCTATTTTTTATTAAATTTTAAGCATTTTTTATAATTTTAAATAATTTTTATGTTACTTTTTTATAATTGTTTTTACTCTTTTATGTGTTATATTATTACATGATGTATTGGAATTTTTTTCCATTAGTTTTTCCATTTTTGTAATAATTTTCAAATTTTTTAGTATTTTATTGAGTATTTTTCGTTTTTTAATTAAAATATTAAAAAAATACTATTTTCTGTAAAAAATATCATTTATAATATTTAAAAGTCATTTGTGAATATATTAGCTTAGTTGTACTTTGGTTTGTGCTATTTGGTGTTGTACATGTCTATTATGATTCTCTGGCCAAAACATGTCTACTCCTGAAACTTGTTTTTTTTTTAAAGTATATATAAGGAGGGTAGAGGTGTTGAAAGGCACCACAGGTGCTTGCTGCCTGGAGGACGCTGGCATGGGGCGTGGGCATTGGGGGCATGCATAGCTTGTCCGTGCTACATCCCCGAAGTTCACAAACCACGTTGGCAAGTACTAGTGTGGCATCGTAGCATTCCTGGTGATGACACCGCTCGTGGCAAACATTGGCTTTTGGCAACGAACGGCGAAGCATCATGCAAGCAGCGCCGCAAAGTGCCGTGCGCATGGGGCAAAACTTAGTAAGTGTCGATTGCCATGGGATGTTACGGGAAAATCAGGAGGCGACATCGCTCGTGGCGGCTGATGGCTTTTAGAAATAGAAGAGCAAATCATCGTGCAAGTAGCGCCGTAAGGTGCAATGCGCATGGGGCGAAGCTTAGTAAGATGCCGATTGCCATCGGTTGTTGCGGGTTGTGTCTGGCACCGCTTGTGGCAACTGATGGCTTTTGACAATGAACGGCGGAGGGTCGTGCAAGTTGTGCGGCAGGGTGCCGTGCGTATGGGGCGAAGCTCAGCAGATGTCGATTGCCATCGGGTGTTTCGGGCAACATCGCTCATGGCTTTTGATGGCTTTTGGCAATGGAATGGCAAAGCATCGTGCAAGTAGCGCCGCAAGGTGTCATGCGCATGGGGCGAATCTTAGTAAGTTGCGGATTGCCATTGCTTGTTGTGGGTTG
>MU766557.1:57203-59703 GCA_026770625.1 Nicotiana glauca
AGGACATGGCCATGGCACGTATCAGGACGTGTTAGGACGTCGCAGGACATGGCAGGTCATGGCCATGGCACGGGTTAGAACGTGTCAAGACATAGCCGTTGCACGTTCCAGGACGTGTCAGGACGTCGCAGGACTTCGCAGGATGTGGCCATGGCATGGGTCAGGACGTGTTAGGACGTCGCAGGATGTGGTCACAGGAGGTGGCAGGACGTGGCCATGGCACGGGTCAGGACGTCGCAGGACGTCGTAGGACATGGAAGGACGTGGACATGGCACAGGTCAGGACGTGTCAGGGAGTCGTAGGACGTTGCCATGGCACGGGTCAGGACGTGTCAGGACATGGCCATGGCACGTTTCAGGACGTGTCAGGATGTCGCAGGACATGGCAGGGCGTGGCCATTGCATGGGTCAGGACGTGTCAGGACATGACCACGACATGTTTCAGGACGTGTCAGGATGTCACAGGACATGGCAGGACGTGTCCATGGCACGGGTCAGGACGTGTTAGGATGTGGCCACAGGATGTGTCAGGACATCGCAGGACATGGCAGGACGTGGCCATGCCACGTGTCAGGACATCGCAAGACGTGGCCACAGGACGCGTTAGGACGTCGTAGGACATGGCAGGACGTGGCCATGGCACGGGTCAGGACGTGCTAGGACGTCACATGACATGGCCATGACACGTGTCAGGACATCCTTGGACATGTCCAGGGCACGTGTCAGGACGTCGCAGGACATGGCAGGACGTGGATATGGAACGGGTCAGGACGTCGCTAGACGTGGCCATAGGACGTGTCAGGACATGGCAGGGCGTGGCCATGGCATGTGTCAGGGCGTGTCAGGACATGGCCATGTCACATTTCGGGATGTGTCAGGATGTCGTAGGACATGGCAGAACTTGGCCATGGCACAGGTCAGGACGTCGCAGGACGTGGCCACAAGACGTGTCAGGACGTAGCCATGGTACGGGTCAGGATGTCGTAGGACATGGTAGGGCACGTGTCAGGACGTTGCAGGACATGGTAGGACGTGGCAAGACGTCGCAGGACATGGCAGGGCGTGGCCATGGCATGATGTCGCACCAAGCCGCTCCACGTCGCTCCACACCGCTCCATGTGTAGTGCTAGCCAACGCTTAGCAACATGTAAAGTACAATGATATTGGTGGTTGTTTGTGGCGTTGGTGGAAAGTCACGATGGTTTGAACGGTAGCGACCGACGAATGTTGGTCGATGCTTGGTGGTTAGCGGCGGCGGTTTCAAACCGGAATCAGTTGTTGTGGTTGTGACAATGGAGGCGCCTCATACTTATTAGTGGTTTGTCATCCATATGCTTTTATAATAATATTATGTATTTTACCTAATTTTTATCTATTTTTTATTAATTTTTAAGCATTTTTTGTAATTTTAAATAATTTTTATGTTACTTTTTTATAATTGTTTTTACTCTTTTATGTGTTATATTATTACATGATGTATTGGAATTTTTTTCCATTAGTTTTTCCATTTTTGTAATAATTTTCAAATTTTTTAGTATTTTATTATGTATTTTTCGGTTTTTAATTAAAATATTTTTAAAAAAAACAATTTTATGTAAAAAATATCATTTACAATGTTTAAAAGTCATTGTGAATATATTATCTTAGTTGTACAATATTTACAATGATTCTCTGGCCAAAACATGTCTACTCCTGAAACTTGTTTTTTTAAGTATATATAAGGGGGGTAGAGGTGTTGAAAGGCACCACAGGTGCTTGCTGCCTGGAGGACGCTGGCATGGGGCGTGGGCATTGGGGGCATGCATGGCTTGTCCGTGCTACGTCCCCGAAGTTCACAAACTACGCCGACAAGTACTAGTGTGGACTCGTAGCATGCCTGGTGATGACACCACTCATGGCAAACATTGGCTTTTGGCAACGAACGGCGAAGCATCATGCAAGCAGCACCGCAAAGTGCCGTGCGCATGGGGCAAAGCTTAGTAAGTGTCGATTGCCATTGGATGTTGCGGGCAAAATCGGGAGGCGACATCGCTCGTGGCGGCTGATGGCTTTTAGCAATAGAACGGCAAATCATCGTGCAAATAGCGCCGCAAGATTCCATGTGCATGGGGCGAAGCTTAGTAAGATGCCGATTTCCATCGGTTGTTGCGGGTTGTGTCTGGCACCGCTTGTGGCAGCTGATTGCTTTTGACAATGATTGGCAGAGCGTCGTGCAAGTTGCGCTGCAAGGTGCCGTGCCCATGGGGTGAAGCTCAGTAGATGTCGATTGCCATCGGGTGTTTCGGGCAACATCGCTCATGGATTTTGATGGCTTTTGGCAATGGAACGGCAAAGCATCATGCAGTAGAGCCGCAAGGTGTCATGCGCATGGGGCGAATCTTAGTAAGTTGCGGATTGCCATCGCTTGTTGTGGGTTGTGTCTGTAAACCCCCCACCCACCCGTGGAAGCTGATGGCTTTTGGTAACGAACGGTGGAGCGTTGTGCAAGTAGCATCGCAAG
>MU766557.1:67732-78403 GCA_026770625.1 Nicotiana glauca
CCGATTCGTCCCTCCCCCTCCAATCCAATCAATTTCTAACTTTTTCGAAAAGAGGTTTGAGAGGCCAATAATGCTATATAATATACTAAGTGTTGGAAAATTGTACAAGTCCTCAAGACCTTGGGACATTTGCTATTTGTGTATTAAGTGGCCAATGTGACCTGACACTTAGTCATGTCGAGGGAAAGGCTATGTGCAAATACACTATTAGAGACTTCTCGGTATGTCGCTTGCGAGGCCGAGGCCTATGCCAAGAGGCGATGTGCAATACAATGTCATAAGTTGTAGTGTGTCGCTTGCGAGGCCGATGACTATGCAAAGAGTCAAGGTGCCAATACAATATCGCAAGTTGAGGGCTTTATTAGGTGTCGCAGTGCGAGGCCAAGGCACACGTGCAAATGCTACGTCATTTTTCGGGGCGTCGCTTGAGAGGCCAAGGAATAGGCAAAGGGCCAATTCACTGCGGGCATGGCCATGGAACGGCGCAAGCAAGGCGTTGCTTGAGAGGCCAAGGAAATGGCCATGGCACGACGCAAGGCCTCGCTTGAGAGGACATGGCATGGCACAAGGGAATGGCAGGGCATGGCAGGACATAGCAGGAGATGGCCATGGCACGGTGCAAGGATGTGGCCAAAGGACGTGTCAGAACGTCATAGGAAATAGCAGGGCATGGCCATGGCACGGGTAAGGATGTGTTAGGACGTCGCAGGACGTGGCCACGGCACGGGTCAGGACGTGTCAGGACACGGCCATGCCATATTTCAGGACGTGTCACGACGTCGCAAGACATGGCAGGGCATGGCCATGGCAGGGTTCAGGACACTGCCATGGCACGTTTCAAGACGTGTCAGGACGTCGTAGGACATGGCATGACGTGGCCATGGCACGGGTCAGGACGTGTCAGGACGTCGCAGGACATGGCCATAAGACGTGTCAGGATGTCACAAAACATGGCAGGACGTGGCCATGGCACAGGTCAGGACATCTCAAGACGTCGTAGGACATCGAAGACGTGGCCATGGCACAGGTCAGGATGTGTCAGGACGTCGTAGGACGTGGCCATGGCACGGGTCAGGACATGTCAGGACATGGCCATGTCACGTTTCAGGATGTGTCAGGACGTCGCAGGACATGGCAAGGCGTGGCCATGGCACGGGTCAGGACATCGCCACGGCACGTTTCAGGACGTGTCATGACATAGCAGGACATGGCAGGACGTGTCCATGGCACGAGTCAGGACGTCGCAGGACGTGGCCACATGACGTGTTAGGATGTCGTAGGACAGCAGGACGTGGCCAGGGCACGGGTGAGGATGTGTCAGGACGTCGCAGGACGTGTCAGGACATCACAGGATATGGCAGCACGTGTCCATGGCACGGGTCAGGACGTCGCAGGACGTGGCCATTGGAAGTGTCAGGACATCGCAGGACATGGCCATGGAACGTGTCAGGACGTGTCAGGACGTCCTAGGACATGTCCATGGCACATGTTAGGATTTTGCAGGACATGGCAGGACGTGTACATGGCACGGGTCAGGACGTCGCAAGATGTGGCCACAGGACGTGTCAGGACATGGCAGGGGATGGCCATGGCACGGGTCAGGACGTGTCAGGACATGGCCATGGCACATTTCAGGATGTGTCAGGATGTCGCAGGATATGGTAGAACTTGGCCATGGCACAGGTCAGGATGTGTCAGGATGTCGCAGGACGTGGCCACAGGAAGTGTCAGGATGTCGCAGGACATGGCAGGACGTGGCCATGGTACGGGTCAGGACGTCGCAGGACATGGAAGGGCACGTGTCAGGACGTGTCAAGACATTGCAGGACATGGTAAGGCGTGGCCATGGCCTGGGTCAGGACGTGACAAGATGTCGCAGGACATGGCAGGGCGTGGCCATGGCATGACGTCGCACCAAGCCGCTCCACGTCGCTCCACGCCGCTCCACGCTGCTCCATGTCTAGTGCTAGCCAATGCTTAGCAACATGTAAAGCACAATGATATTGGTGGTCTTTTGTGGCGGTGGTGGAAAGTCACGGTGGTTCGAAGGTAGAGACCGGCGATGGTTGGTCGATGCTTGGTGGTTGGCGGCAGCGGTTTCAAACTGGAATCACTTGTTGTGGTTTCAACAATGGAGGCGCCTTCTACTTATTGGTGGTTTGTCATCCATATGGTTTTATAATAATATGATGTATTTTACCTAATTATTATCTATTTTTTATTAATTTTTATGCATTTTTTGTAATTCTACATAATTTTTATGTTACTTTTTTTAAAAATTTTTTTACTCTTTTAAGTGTTATATTATTACATGATATATTGGAATTTTTTTCCATTTTTGTAATAATTTTCAAAATTTTTAGTATTTTATTAAGTATTTTTCCTTTTTTAATTAAAATATTTCAAAAAATACTATTTTTTGTAAAAAATATCATTTACAATGTTTAAAAGTCATTTGTGAATATATTAGCTCAGTTGTACTTTGGTTTGTGCTATTTGGTGTTGTACATGACTATTATGATTCTCTGGCCAAAACATGTCTACTCCTGAAACTTGGGTTTTTTTTTAAAGTATATATAAGGTGGGTAGAGGTGTTGAAAGGCACCACAGGTGCTTTGCCTGGGGGACGCTGGCATGGGGCGTGGGCATTGGGGACATGCATGGCTTGTGCGTGCTATGTCCCTGAAGTTCACAAACCACGCCGGCAAGTACTAGTGTGGGCTCGTAGCATGCCTGGTGGTGACAACTCTCGTGGCAAACATTGGCTTTTGGCAACGAACGGTGGAGCATCATGCAAGTAGCGCCACAAAGTACCGTAAGTGTCGATTGTCATTGGATGTTGCAGGCAAAATTGGGAGGCAACATCGCTCGTAGCGGCTGATGGCTTTTAGCAATAGAACAGCAAAGCATCGTGCAAGTAGCATCGCAAGGTGCCATGCGCATGGGGCGAAGCTTAGTAAGTGGCCGATTGCCATCGATTGTTGCAGGTTGTGTCTGGCACCGCTTGTGGCAGCTGATGGCTTTTGACAACGATCGGCAGTGCGTCGTGCAAGTAGTGTTGCAAGGTGTCGTGCGCATGGGGCGAAGCTCAGTAGATGTCGATTTCCATCGGGTGTTTCGGGAAACATCGCTCATGGCTTTTGGCAATGGAATGGCAAAGCATCGTGCAAGTAGCACCGCAAGGTGTCATGCGCATGGGGAGAATCTTAGAAAGTTGTGGATTGCCATCGCTTGTTGTGGGTTTGTGTCTGTAAACCCCCCACCCGCCTGTGGCGGCTGATGGCTTATGGTAACGAACGGTGGAGCGTCGTGCAAGTAGCACCGCAAGGTGTCGTGCGCATGGGGCGAAACTTAGTAAGAATCGATTGCCATTGGATGTTGCGGGCAAAATCGGGAGGCGACATCGCTCGTGCCGGCTGATTGCTTTTAGTAATAGAACGGCAAAACATCGTGCAAGTAGTGCCGCAAGGTGCCATGCGCATGGGGCGAAGCTTAGTAAGTTGCTGATTGCCGTCGGTTGTGCGGGTTGTGCCTGGAACCGCTCGTGGCAGCTGATGGCTTTCGACAATGAACAGCGGAGCGTCGTGCTAGTAGCACCCCAAGGTGCAGTGCGCATGGGGCAAAGCTCAGTACATGTCGATTGCCATCGATTGTTGCGGGCAACATCGGGGGGCGATATCGCTCATGGCGGCTGATGGCCTTTTGGAATGGAACGACAAAGCACCGTGCAAGTAGCGCCGCAAGGTGCCATGTGCATGGGGCGAAGCTCAGTAAATTACCAATTGCCATCGGTTGTTGTGGGTTGTGTCGGGCACCGCTCGTGGCAGCCGATGGCTTTCGACAACGAATGGCGGAGCATCGCACAAGTAGCGCTGCAAGGTGCCGTGCACATGGGGAGAAGCTCAGTACATGTCGATTGCCATCGGTTGTTGCGGGCAACATCGGAAGGCGACATCGCTCGTGGCGACTGATGGCTTTTGACAACGNCAATGGAACGACAAGACGTCATGCAAGTAGCGCTGCAAGGTGCCATGCGCATGGGGCGAAGCTCAGTAAATTGCCAATTGCCATAGGTTGTTGCGGGTTTTGTCTGGCATTGCTCCAACCCCCTATTCGTGTTTTGCGGGGTTTGTCTTGGCTTTGCAATGTTGGCATCGGCAACAACACATGGTTGCACATCACGTGTTTGGGATGTTGTTGGATTGTATCGGCGAGGCAAGTGTACGTGCGACACATTAGTGGCGTTCGGCTTGTGCGGCTAGTTTGGATCCCTGCTTGAGAAGCGACGTCCTAGCCCACATTCCATCTCAGTCAATGGCACAAGCGCAAAATAGGCTTGTTCGGAGTCGGTTTTCTGTGTTGCATACCTAATGCATTAGCATTATCAAGCACAATCAGTCGCCTTTCGCCCTTCGCGTTCGACGTGCGGGGTGAACCAAAAGCTACAGTTGTTTCCCAAGTCGTCCTCGCTTCGCCTTACGATGGCTTGGTCCATTACTAGTATGCTCGGACTCTCAGATTCGGTAAATGCAATGGGCATGGGGTCTTCATTGGCTCCTATCTGCCCAAATAACGCTCCTTACGAATGACGGTCGTGCTCGTCTTGGACTTGGCCGTGCACTTTGGGTCGGCCATGCTCATGTGACGCCGGCGTCAATGAGGAATGCTACCTGGTTGATCCTGCCAGTAGTCATATGCTTGTCTCAAAGATTAAGCCATGCATGTGTAAGTATGAAGTGAGCTAAGGCATGGCACAAAGCAGGCCTTGGGAGAAAATCAGCTGGCCAAGTGAAGATGGCACATGCAATGCACATGGAGGGCAGTTATGGCAGTTACCTTGTCTTAACTTCTTTGTCCCATGATCTGATCATGCTTGTTACATTATCTATTTCGTGTATATTGTGTGCTAAGTAGTTAGGGATGTCAACTACATGTTAGGAACAAGATTTAAACTTAGCCCGACAAGTGGAAAATGTTGTAGACGACATGTGTCATGTGCTGCCAAGTTTAAGGGCTTCCTATATTCTATAAATAGGGCCTCTAACTTAGGCAGAAGTAATGTGGGTAATTTCGTCTAGAATTACAAGTGGGAAACACGAGTGAAACTGTCACGACCCGGATTTTCCACCATCGGGAGTCGTGATGGTGCCTACTGTTAGAGCTAGGCAAGCCAAACATTTGAAATTTTGGATAACCACACAACATTAATAACAATAATAAAATAACGAGCCTTTAAATAAATGCGGAAGTCTTTTAAAACATGGATAACTGAAAACCCAAAATATAGAAGTCTAATATTTCACTACCCAAGACTGGAGTCGCTACCTCACGGACTACTAAAGAGTGCTACAAACAAGTCTGAATAGAAAATACATAATGTCTGTCTCGGTACAATGAAAACAAACTGAAGATATGGAAAGGGACTTCGGCCTGCGAACGCCAGCTAGGCTACCTCGAATGTCCTGGACTGGAAGCTCGCTCCCAAAATGCTACTGCTACTCAATTGTTGCGCCAACACCTGGACCTGTGCAAAAAGATGCACAGAGTGTGCATCAGCACAACCGACCCCATATGCTGGTAAGTGCCTGGCCTAACCCCGGCGAAGTAGTGACGAGGCTAGACCGGACCACCAAACAAACTCGTGCAGTTCAAATATATATATACGCAATAGGAAAGAATATAGAAATTTAACAAGTCAAGAGGGAAGGGAGCATGCTGTAGGGGTTGTAGCAATTTAGAATACAAGGTAAATAAATAAGTAATGAAACGGTACAACTACAAAATCAACGAGAGTAATAGAACAAACATGGCACGGAATGTCCCTTCGTGCATTAATAATCAAAACGTGGCACGGAATGATCCTTCGTGCAAATATAATCAAAACATGGCACAGAATGTTTCTTCGTGCAATAGTAATCAAACATGGCACGGAATGTTCCTTCGTGCGTTAATAATCAAGGCATGGCACGAAATGTCCCTTCGTGCATAATATAATCAAAACATGGCACAGAATGTTCCTTCGTGCATAATATAATCAAAACATGGCACGGAATGTTACTTCGAGCATAATATAATCAAAACATGGCACGGAATGTTCCTTCGTGCATAATATAATCAAAACATGGTACGAAATGTTCCTTCGTGCATAATATATTCAAAACATGGCACGGAATGTCCCTTCGTGCATAACATAATCAAGACATGGCACGGAATGTTCCTTCGTGCATATAATCAAACAATCGTGCACGGCATCACCCATCGTGCTTTATCACTCAACCTCACCCAAACAGCAATCACAAACAATGGGCGCGAGGGGATAAACAAAAGTAATAGATATCCCGGCAAGGAAAAAACACAAGTAAACAGCCAAATCCCGGCAAAGGAGCAGTAACAACAAGTCTCACTTCCCGACAAGGGAGATAATCAATATACTCAACCCATCCCGGCAAGGGATTAATCATATCTCTTTCCATTTCTTCCATTTCTTACTCAATAGTATTTTTATCGTTCGAGCCAACGCTCCAAAGAATTCACAATACACAATTAATCCTCATACTCTTCACATTAGGTAGAAATCATTAATCTATCCTGGAAGCGTCCCAAAATATACCAAAATAAGCACAGACAAAGACCCACGATCATGCTAGACACCGGTGTATAGATACTCGTCACAATGCCTATGCACCGTACTAGATCATTTAGAAATTAGCAATTTATAACACTCTAATCCTGTTCCCTCAAGCCAAAGTTAGATCAAACACTTACCTCGGTCCAAAGAATAGCAATCAACTCTCCAATACTGCCTTTCCTCTATAATCTGACTCCGAAACAATGGTATCTAGGGATAATTAATTCAATAATATCAATTAGGGCTCAACAACATAATCCCATAGCCTAGAAATGAGTTTTCTAGCATTCTTCCAAAAATACCAAAATTCGACACCGGGCCCACATGGTCCAAACACGAGGCTCGGACCAAAACTCAATCACCCATAACCCCACGAGTTCAAATATGCAATTTGTTTTAAGATTCGACCCCAAATTGAGGTTGAATCACCAAAATTCTCAAAACCCTAACTCTACCAAAAACCCTTAATTTCTACTTTGATTTCATGGTTTAGGTCTAGGAATTTGATAAATGATGATAGAAAATGAAGAAAACGAGTTAAGATTTACTAACCCAAAAAGTCTTGGTGAAAAGGAGCTTCAATGGACGCCTAAGTGCTATGGAGAAGACAAGGTTTATGAAAAGTGGGGATAAATCCCGTAATGGTTCTGATTTTATGACTTAAAAATCGCTAGGTGAAATTACCCTATGCGTTCATGACAGTAGGGTCGCGTTCGCGATGAACAGAAGTTGGCAAGCATCGCATTCACGGATAAGGGATACGAACGCGAAGAGAAAATATTGGGGGCCCAAAAATTGGTCTACGCAAACGCGTTTAGCATCACGCGAACACGATGAAGGGGTGGCCTGAAGATTCGCGAACGTGTGGACTCAATCGCGAACGCAGAGAAGGAATCAGGGGAAGGTACGCGAACGCGAGCCTAAGGCCGCGAACGCGAAGAAGCAATTCCCTGGGCAAAAATTGCAAAAAAATCTGCTACCATTCAAAGTGTAAAAACACCCCGAACAACCTCCAATCCACTCCCGAGCCCTCGGGGCTCCTAACCAATCACACATACTAACTCAATCACATCCTACGAACTTACTCGAGCGATCAAATCACAAAAACAACATCAAAATCATTGAATCAAGCCTCAAAACTCATAATTTTTCTTTTAAACTTCATAAACTTTCAAACTTGGAACTCACAGTCCGAAACACGTCAAACGACGTCCGATTTCGACCAAACTTCACAGAAAGCACTTAAACAGTATATAAGACTTGTACCGGGCATCGGAACCAAAATACGAGCCCGATACCATAGTCTTTTAATAAATTTGCATTTCCATTTTCCTTAACAATTTCAGAAAAACAATTTAATAGAAAAATTCTTTTACTCGGGTTCTAGACCTCGGATTTCGACTCTGGGCACATGCCCGAGTCCCATATTTTTCAACGCACCTTCCGGGACCGTCAAATCACGGGTCCGGGTCCGTTTACTAAAAGTGTTGACCGAAGTCAATTTTAATCCTATTAATATCAAAATTCTTCAAATTTTTGACAGATTTGACATATTTCAACATAAAAGCTTTCCGGCTATATGCTCGGACTGCGTACGCAAATCGAGGCAGCTATAAGTGAGGTTTTAAAGGCCTCAAAAGCGCGGAATAAGGGAGAAATCCAGTGATGACCCTTTGGGTTGTCATAGAAACATGAGGGTTTCAAGTGTTTCAAAAGGGGCTAAGGTTGGGCATAGGGCAGGTCTTAGTGTTGGCCAAGAACGACTTGTGTTCTTGCCAAAAGTGGGCTGTGAGCGAACTGTGTTCATAGCAAGTGAGGGTCCTTTGTATATTTTCAGAATTAATGCAAAGGTTGGGAATTTTTCCCGTATATGCTGTTGTTCTTTAAATTTATGATTGTTGCCTAAATTTCTTCTAAGCCAAACTTACTGAAAATTGGCTAAGTATTAAGGACGGCTGAGTCAAGCGCGGGACTTGACTGCCGTGCGGGTGTGACTTTGGGCTGACCAAAAACGCCCCCGTGACACCTACTGTTAGGATCTGACTCTTTGTCATCAGGCATTGCACTGCTGTGGCAAGGATTTGGGCGTGATGGCCTTGTCAATGGCCTAGGTGTGGGCAAAACTATCATGCGGGCGACCGATTTGGCATTGGCATTGAGGGTTGTTGTGGGCAAGTATTGGCCAAGGCTTTGGGACAAGCAAGGCACGCTTGGCAAAGGCTTGATGAGGCAGTATGGGCAATGTTAGGGTATCATGGCACGACATGCGCGTCAAAGTCGGAGGCATGGCACTTTTGGGTTGTGGCAGCTATGTGCTGGCTAAGCTAAGGCAAAGCGGAAAGGCAGGATAATGGAAAAGGCTTTCAACAGCTAAGGCAAGGCTATGGGAAAGAAAATACAAGCAATGGCACGAGGGAAATGAAGGTTGACGGGCAAGGCAGAAAACTAGGCCAAGGCGGTGTGCGGGCGGCAGCAACGCCGGGCGTGTGCAGGAAAATCATGGCAGCGGGTTGCGGGCAAGACATTGGCGCGGAGCAATGTCAAAATGAGCTAAGGCATGGCACAAAGCAGGCCTTTGGAGAAAATCAGCTGGCCAAGTGAAGATGGCACATGCAATGCACATGGAGGGCAGTTATGGCGGTTACCTTGTCTTAACTTCTTTATCCCATGATCTGATCATGCTTGTTACATTATCTATTTCGTGTATATTGTGTCCTAAGTAGTTGGGTATGTCAACTACATGTTAGGAACAAGATTTAAACTTAGCCCGACAAGTGGCAAATGCTGTAGACGACATGTGTCATGTGCTGCCAAGTTTTAGGGCTGCCTAGATTCTATAAATGGGGCCTCTAACTTAGGCAGAAGTAATGTGGGTAATTTTGTGTAGAATTAGAAGTGGGAAACAAGAGTGAAACGTGAGGGTTTCAAGTGTTTTAAAAGGGGCTAAGGCTGGGCATAGGGTAGGTCTTAGTGTTGGCCAAGAATGACTTGTGTTCTTGCCAAAAGTGGGCTGTGAGCGGACTGTGTTCATAGCAAGTGAGGGTCCTTTGTATATTTTCAGAATTAATGCAAAGGTTGAGAATTTTTCCCGTATATGCTGTTGTTCTTTAAATTTTTGATTATTTCCTAAATTTCATCTAAGCCAAACTTGCTGAAAATTGGCTAAGTATTAAGGAAGGCCGAGTCAAGTATGGGACTTGACTGCCATGCGGGTATGACTTTGGGCTGACCAAAAATGCCCCTGTGACACCTACCATGGTGGTGACGGGTGACGGAGAATTAGGGTTCGATTACAGAGAGGGAGGCTGGGAAATGGCTACCACATACAATGAAGGCAGTAGGCGCGCAAATTACCCAATCTTGACATGGGGAGGTAGTGACAATAAATAACAATACCGGGCTCTATGAGTCTGGCAATTGGAGTGAATACAATCTAAATCCCTTAACGAAGATCCATTAGTGGGCAAGTCTGGTTCCAGCAGCCGCGGTAATTCCAGCTCCAATAGCTTATATTTAAGTTGTTATAGTTAAATAGCTCGTAGTTGGACTTTGGGATGGGCCGGCCTGTCCACCTTAGGTGTGCACCGGTCGTCTCGTCCCTTCTGCCGGCGATGCGCTCCTGGCCTTAATTGGCCGGGCGTGCCTCTGGCGTTGTTACTTTGAAGAAATTAGAGTGCTCAAACCAAGTGTACGCTCTGTATACATTAGCATGGGATAACATTATAGGATTTTGGTCCTATTACGTTGGCCTTCAGGATCGGAGTAATGATTAACAAGGACAGTCGGGGGCATTCATATTTCATAGTCAGAGGTGAAATTCTTGGCTTTATGAAAGATGAACAATTGCGAAAGCATTTGCCAAGGATGTTTTCATTAATCAAGAGAGAAAGTTGGGGGCTTGAAGATGATCAGATACCGTCCTAGTCTCAACCATCAACGATGCCGACCAGGGATCGGCGGATGTTGCTTTTAGGACTCCACCAGCACCTTATGAGAAATCAAAGTTTTTGGGTTCCGGGGGGAGTATGGTCGCAAGGCTGAAA
>MU766557.1:84399-92578 GCA_026770625.1 Nicotiana glauca
CACAGGACATGGAAGGGCGTGGCCATGGCATGAGTCAGGACGTGTCAGGACATGGCCACGGCACGTTCTAGGACGTGTCAGGACATCGCAGGACATGGCAAGACGTGTCCATGGCACGGGTCAGGATGTGTCAAGATGTGGCCACATGACATGTCAGGACGTTGCAGGATATGGCAGGACGTGGCCATAGCACAGGTCAGGACGTGTCAGGTCATCGCAAAACATGGCCACAGGACGTGTCAGGACGTCGCATAAAATGGCAAGATGTGGCCATGGCACGGGTGAGGACGTCGCAGGACGTGGCCACAGGATGTTGCAGGACATGGCCATGGCACGTGTCAGGACGTCCTAGGACATGTCCATGGCACGTGTTAGGACGTCGAAGGACTTGGAAGGACATGGCAGGACGTGGACATGGCACAGGTCATGACGTCGCAAGACGTGGCCATAGGACGTGTCAGGACATGGCAGTGCGTAGCCATGGCAAGGGTCAGGACGTGTCAGGACATGGCCATGGCACATTTTAGGACATGTCAGAACGTCGCAGAACATGGCAGAACTTGGCCATGGCAAGGGTCAGGACGTCGCAGGATGTGTCAGGACGTCGCAGGACGTGGCCACAGGACGTTGCCATGGTACGAGTCAGGACATCGCAGGACATGGCAGGGCATGTGTCAGGATATGTCAGGACGTTGCAGGACATGGCAGGGCGTGGCCATGGCCTGGGTCAGGGCATGGCAAGACGTTGCAGGACATGGTAGGGCGTGGCCACGGCACAACGTCGCACAAAGCCGCTCTACGTCGCTCCACGCTGCTCCATGTCTAGTGCTAGCCAATGCACAGCAACATGTAAAGCGCAATGATATTGGTGGTCATTTGTGGCGGTGGTGGAAAGTTGTGCAAGTAGCGCCGCAAGGTGTCATGCGCATGGGGCGAAGCTTAGTAAGTTGCGGATTGCCATCGCTTGTTGTGGGTTGTGTCTGTAAACCCCTCCTCACCTGCTCATGGTAGCTGATGGCTTTTGGCAACGAACGGTGGACCGTCGTGCAAATAGTGTCGCAAGGTGCCGTGCACATGGGCCGAATCTAAGTAAGTGTCGATTGCCATTGGATGTTGCGGGCAAAAACGGGAGGCGACATCGCTCGTGGCGGCTGATGGCTTTTAGCAATAGAATGACAAACAATCGTGCAAGTAGCACCGCAAGGTGCCATGCACATGGGGCGAAGCTTAGTAAATTGCCAATTGACATCGGTTGTTGCGGGTTATGTCTGGCACCGCTTGTGGCAGCTGATGGCTTTTGACAACAAACGGCAGAGTGTCGTGCAAGTAGCACCGCAAGGTCCGTGTGCATGGGGCAAAGCTCAGTAGATGTCGATTGCCATCGGGTGTATCAGGCAACATCGCTCATATCTTTTGGAAAAGGAACGGCAAAGCGTCGTGCAAGTAGCGCCGCAACGTGTCATGCGCATAGGGCAAAGCTTAGTAAGTTGCGGATTGCCATCACTTGTTGTGGGTTGTGTCTGTAAAGCCGCCCCCCACCCACCGGTGGTAGCTGATGGCTTTTGGCAACGAACGGTGGAGCGTCGTGCAAGTAGTGCTGCAAGGTGTCGTGCGCATGGGGCGAAGCTTAGTAAGTGTCGATTGCCATTGGATGTTGCGGGCAAAATCGGGAGGCAACATAGCTCGTGGCGGCTGATAGCTTTTAGCAATAGAACGGCAAAGCATCGTGCAAGTAGCGCCGCAAGGTGCCATGTGCATGGGGCGAAGCTTAGTAAGTTGCCGATTGCCATCGGTTGTTGCGGGTTGTGTCTGGAACCGCTCGTGGCAGCTGATGGATTTCGACAATGAATGATGGAGCGTCTTGCAAGTAGCACCGTAAGGTGCCATACGCATGGGGCAAAACTCAATACATGTCGATTGCCATCGGTTGTTGCATGCAACATCGGGAGGCGACATCGCTCGTGGCGGCTGATTGCCTTTTGCAATGGAACGACAAAGCATCGTGCGAGTATCACCGCAAGGTGCCATGCGTATGGGGTGAAGCTCAGTAAATTGCCAATTGCCATTGGTTGTTGTGGGTTGTGTCTAACACCGCTCGTGGCAGCTGATAGCTTTCGACAACGAACGGCGGAGCATCATGCAAGTGGCAATGCAAGGTGCCGTGAGCATGGGGCAAAGCTCAGTACATATCGATTGCCATTGGTTGTTGCGGGCAACATCGGAAGGCAATATCACTAGTGGCGACTGATGGCTTTTTGCAATGGAACAACAATGCCGCAAGGTTCCATGTGCATGGGGCAAAGCTCAGTAAATTACCAATTGCCATCGGTTGTTGTGGGTTGTGTCTGGCATTGCTCCAACCCCCTATTCGTACTTTGTGGGGCTTGTCTTGGCTTTGCAATGGTTGCATCGGCAACAACACATGGCTGCGCATTGCGTGTTGGGGCTGTTGTTGTCTTGTATCAGCGAGGCAAGTGTACGTGTGCCACATGAGTGGTGTTCGGCTTGTGTGGCTAGTTTGGATCCCTTCTTCAGCAGCAACGTTGTAGCCATCTCAGTCATGGCACAAGCATAAATTAGGCTTGTTCGGAGTCGGTTTTCTGTGTTGCATACCTAATGCCAAGGTATTATCAAGCACAATCAGTTGCCTTTCGCCCCTCGCGTTCGACGTGCGGGGTGAACCAAAAGCTGCAGTTGTTTCCTAAGTCATCCTCGCTTCGCCTTGCGATGGCTTGGTCCATGACTAGTATGCTCGGACTCTCGGATTCAGTAAACGCAATGGGCATGGGGTCTTCATTGGCTCCTATCTACCCAAAGAATGCTCCTTACGAATGACGGTCGTGATCGTCTTGGACTTGGTCGTGCCCTTTGGGTCTGCCAAGCTCATTCGACGCCGGCGTCAACGAGGAATGCTACCTGGTTAATCCTGCCAGTAGTCATATGCTTGTCTCAAAGATTAAGCCATGCATGTGTAATGTTACGCGGCGCCTTCCTGAGATTCCTTGGAAGGGCAACTAAGGCTAAGCAACTGATCTCAGTGCAGTTGCTGTCCGCCAACTGAGGTCCCCTCCGTGTGCTAGACTAGATTGTCTGTGTCGCTCGGGAAAACCAGTGTCGAGAGCAATTGAGAGAACAAAAATGTGAATTTAGAATGAAAGAAAGCTAGATTGCATTAATGAAAGCTATTACAGAAAAGCAAGGCGGTGTCGAGGGGGAGAGACACCAGTACAGAGAATTGTTGCTTGCTAGAAAGTTTTGATTGCTTGATCCCCCCTAATAATGCTTAAATAAAATAAACCAAAGCTACACGCCTAGACTTGAAAAAGCTGGAGAAACATAATGTAAGTGCATGAAATAAAATACTCTATATTTACAATGGAAAGGACTTAGTTTCTATAAAGCAGGGAGAGGTCCCTTTGTCAGCAGCAGCGTCTTTGGCATCAGGGTCTACGTACGCGGCATTGTTGGAATCTGCCTGCGGCTGGGCGCTGGCGAGGGCTATTGGTGGGGCGACAGAGGCACCTTCCTGCTTGTCACTTGGCGCGGCCAAGACCACGTGGTCGTCCGTGGCGCTAGGCGTTGGGAGGCTTGCTAGGACGCCACGGGGCACGCCCAAAGGGTCACGGGGCATGGCTGGAAAGCCGCTCATGACATTCTTCCCCACCTGAGTTGGTGACGTCCTCGGCACCTTACTTGTAAAATAATCTTCAATGAGGCTCTTGTAGGCTTTGAGGTTTGTTCCCCTCCCCCAAGTATTCTCTTCTGCATCACAGCCCTGCCATTTCACCAAGAATTCTTGGTGATCTTTCCTTGAGGCATGAATCACTCTTTCATCAAGGATAGCTTTAGCACGCCTTTTTCTGGTTGAATTGGGACCCCGAATACTGGGTATTGTAAGCTGGCTCCTTGAAGGATCCTCCGTGTCTTCTCGAAAAGGTTTCAGGAGACCGACATGGAAGACAGGATAAATTTTCCACCAAGCTGGGGTATACACCCGGTATGCAACTTTCCCAATGCGTCTCTCAATGGACGAAGGTCCAATATATTTTTCCAATAGGCGAGGGTCATGGACTCCCGCAAATAAGTACCGCTTTGGGATTTTGACCATCACTTTGTCTCCTACTTGATATTCAACAAAGCGACGATTCTGATCAGCATGCCTCTTCATCCGCTTTTGGGCTTTGACAAGATAGCTCCGCACTATCTCCAGATTCCGCTTCCACTCTTTTGAGAAGCTAGCAGCTCGAGGAGACTTAGCCATGTTTGGTGCATTCACAGTGTGTGGGAGTAGCGGTTGCTGTCCGGTAACAATTTCAAAAGCGCTTTTGTTTGTACTAGAGCTCTTTTGTGAATTGAAACACAGTTGAGCAGCATCCAGAAGCTTCACCCAATTCTTCTTCGATCCCGTTACAAAGTGGCGGAGATATTCCTCCAACATACCATTGAACCGCTCCGTCTGGCCATCAGATTGCGGATGAAAACTTGAGCTGTGACTTAATTTTGACCCAAGGCACTTAAAAAGTTGGGTCCAAAAGTTGCTGGTGAAGTGTGATTCGCGGTCACTAACAATGACTTTGGGCAGACCCCAATATTTGACGACATGAGAGAAAAAGAGTCGAGCTGTATCTTCTACTGATATATATTGCGGGGCTACAATAAAGGTGGCATACTTGGAAAACCGGTCTACCACAACCAAGATAGTTGTGAGATCTACGACCTTGGGCAATCCGGTGATGAAATCCAGAGAAACACTTTCCCAAGGTCTCTTTGGGATAACTAGTGGTTCCAAGAGTCCCGCTTGCGTCAAGCGGTCTGACTTGTCCTTCTGGAATACTAGACAAGTCTTCACATACTGAGCAACATCATCGGCCATTTGAGGCCAATAATAGGCATGACGAAGTAACGCCATGGTGCGTTCTTCACCGGGATGGCCAGTCCACAGAGTATCATGACATTCCGCAAGAAGAGTTCTCCGCAGATATCCTCCTTTCGGAACATAAAGTCGGTTCCCTTTGACTTTTAGAAAACCATCTTCCACGTAGAACTGGCGAGACTTGCCCTGTCCTACCAAATCAACCAAATACTAAGCAGCGGGATCCTTTGTGAGTAGATCCTGTATCTGGTCCTTGATAGAAGTGGCTACTTCACTCCCCCTTAGGGTGGTGAGTAGGCACACCGATGCTAGGTCAGCTCTCCGACTGAGTGCATCAGCAACATGATTGGTCTTTCCACTACGGTACTCTAGGTTGAAGTGGAATTTAGCTAGGAGTTCCTGCCACCTGGCCTGTCGACCATTCAGCTTTGGCTGGGTCATAAAATGGCTGACCGCTGTGTTGTCTGTCTTGACCAAGAATGGGGTTCCCAGCAGATAGTGCCTCCAAAGGCGCAAGCAATGGACGACAGCCAATAATTCTTTCTCATGGGCGGCATACCGCTGCTCTGCATCCTTCAGCTTCCGACTCTCGTATGCTAGGGGGTGCCCTTCTTGCATCAAGACCCCACCAAGAGCGTAGTCAGATGCATTCATTTGTACCTCAAACGGCTTGGCCAAATCAGGGAGAGCCAAGACGGGACTACTAGACATAGCCGCTTTTAATGCATTGAAGGCCTCCACTCTCCTTGGTCCCCAATCCCAAGGTGTGACCTTCTTGAGGAGTTCTGTCAATGGCACGGCGATAAGGGAGTAGTTCTTCACAAACCGCCGGTAGAAGTTGCATAGGCCAAGGAACGCCTTTAAGGCGTGGACATCCTTTGGCGGCGGCCAGTCTATGATGGCCTGAATCTTCTGTTGGTCCATCTTGATGCGTCCTTCCTCAATGAAATGTCCGAGGAAGTCAATTTGCTTCTGAGCAAAGGAGCATTTGGACAGCTTGGCATATAGCTCATGCTCCCGCAAACGAGCTAGGACCTTCCGCAAATGCACTAGGTGTTCTTCCAATGTTTGGCTAATACCGACCAAGTAGACCACCACAAATTCGTCAATGTACTCTCGGAATATTGGTTCATCAGGGTGCAAAATGTGGCTGGAGCATTAGTCAAGCCAAACGGCATGACCAGGAAGTCGTACGACCCATATCTTGTTACATAGGTCGTCTTGTGCTCATCACCCTCTACGATACGAACTTGCCAATAACCTGTCTTGAGGTCTATCTTGGTAAACATCGTCGCACCACCCAGTCTGTCAAACAAGTCTGCCATCAAAGGAATAGGGTACTTGTTCTTTACTTTGATTTTGTTTAGAGCTCGATAAACCACACAGAGTCGTAGGCTGCCATCATGTTTCTTTTGGAATAGAACAGGGGACCCATATAGGGACTTTGAGGGTACAATGATCTCTGTATCTAACATTTCCATCAATCTTCTTCGGAGCTCGGTGAGTTCGGGTTGTGACATTCTGTAAGGCACCCGGGCAGGTGGCTTTGCTCCCAGCACTAACTCAATCTCATGGTTCACAGTGCGCCTAGGCGGGAGCCGCTTTGGCATGTCTTGTGGCATGACATCTTCAAACTCCAGTAGTAACTCCTTCACAGGTTCAGGCATGGGACCCGAGGAGCGTTCTATATCTTCAATGTAGAGGGTTGCCAGGAACGTAGGCTCATTCCTTTTGACCCCCTTCTTCAGCTGCAAGGCCGAGATGTTCTCAACGGCCATCTTCTTGGGAAGGCACGGGATAATGCAGGGCTTGGCCCCATTGGCTCCCATCATCAATAGCATGTTTGCAAATGGTACAGGCAAGATGTTGGTTTGCCTTAGGAATTCCAGTCCAACAATCAGCTCAAAGTCATCTATGATCACCACTCGCGGGTTGAATTTTCCTTCCTAGGGGCCAAGCTTCACCGGTACCTCTTCGGCTATTCCACCCACTGGTTGGGGAGGTGAGTTGATATCCTTGACACTGCCTTTACCTTTCCTTACAACTAGTCCAAGGCGCTCCACCTGAGTCGAGGCCAAGTAGTTGTAGGTAGCACCCGTGTCTATCATAGCCCGAATGGGCTTGCTATTCACCTTCATCTCGACGAACATTAAGGTCCTCTCTTGTTTAGGAGGAGTCTCTTCATCCGCCTTCTTTTTCCCTTTCTTCGTGACTGGTCGTGGGTCCTTCTTCTTATGGATGCCAGCACTAGTCTTCGCTAATGCCTCCGAGATGGAACCTACAATTGCATTGAAGGCACCTACTGGTTCAGTCTGGTCCGCATCGTCTGAGTCGTCATTCGTCCCATCATCAATAGCTTGATGGGCATTCATTTGTGCATGTGGGCATTCGTTGTTCCAATATGGTCCGCCGCAATGACGGCAGCCTGAAGGAGGCTTTCTCCCCCGGTCATTGTTGTTTGAAGCCACACTATTGCTGCTTGAGGAAGGAGCTCTAGATTTGTTTGAGTTCCGATCTCCCCCACTTTTGCTAGGACACCATTGCTAGGCTGGCCCCGTTTGAAACCTGCTCGGGCAGGCGGTTGAGGCCTGTCCTTTCGAGCTTCTATTTGATAGTCCCCAAGGCATTCGGCTGCTTGGATTGCCTTGGGAAGGGTATCTACTCTTTGTCTCTGTAGCTCCACGCGGGCATAAGGTTTCAACCCTGCCATGAAGGTGAAGAGTTTTTCCTTGTCTCCCATGTCGCGTATGCTTAGCATGAGTGCGGAGAATTCTCGCACGTAGTCCCACACTGATTTTGTCTGGCGGAGCTCCCGTAGTTTTCTTCTAGCACTGTATTCAACATTCTCGGGGAAGAACTGCAGGCGTATGGCTGCCTTCAGTTTTGCCCATGTCTCGAGAGCATCTTCACCGGCCTTGATGGCTTCATACTTCACCCGCCACCAGAGTTTAGCATCACCCTAAAGATACATGGCAGCAATTGCTACCTTCTTAGCTTCCTCCAGATCCCCAACAGCATCAAAATACTATTCGACATCAAAGATGAAGTTTTCCACTTCCTTGGCATTCCTAGCTCCACTGTATTGCTTTGGCTCAGGAATTTTCAGTTTCTTTGTCACAGAAGCGGAATTCATAGTACCTCCAACTTGGTTTCCACCTCCTCGGAGTAGGCCCTGTAAAGCAGCATTGACAACATTGAGCTGGTCTGTTAATGTCACGACCCAAACTGGAGGGCCAAGACTAGCACCCGACCATACTTGCCGAGCACCAACGTACATTTTATCTAACCTTCTTTATTATCTTTTAG
>MU766559.1:0-14725 GCA_026770625.1 Nicotiana glauca
TCTTATCGTGCGTAATTGATTCAGCTTGAGATATAACTCTTAAAATTCCTTCCACACGTCTGTATGCGCACATGAATGCTCTTGGATGATTCAAACATTAAATGGTTGGCCGGAGTTTTTCTCTTCATCAGTAAGTTTTCTGGTTGCTATTTTTTTATTATTTTATTTTTTCTTATTTCTGTTTATCTGCATGCATGTTTTGAATTAATGATGAATACATAGGTCTGTTGTTAAGTAAATTGTTTTTATGTTAATTAGTAATTATAGTTGTTTCCTTGATAATACAGTTAGGGTAAAAGCATGATTAAATATGTTTTGTTTCATTAGTTTAATTGATAATAGTTCTATGTTTTGATGAATTTGAGTCTGTGATTAATCTGCAATTCGATTTAGTTGATAGTTTTAATTTCATTTTGAGGGACTGGTTGAGTGGAAATTCTGAATTTAATCTTGGTTAGATGAATTGGTTATAGTTGAAATCTGATAGTTAGTTTAATTTAGTAATAGTATCAATAATTCTTTAAGTTTAGTTTTCAATTCATCAGTAAATTTAGCTTGATTGTTAGTATTGATTAGCATAATCGATTGGGTTATAGATGATAATGGTAATTTGGTAAATTGAGACCAATATCAAGGGTTAATAATTGCAAAATAGGCTCAGGGGTTTTGTTTGGGTTTGGGTAGCAATTTCAGACTGGTGGAAGGATAGTTTAGGCATGGAAAAAGGGTAGTTTCTTTACGAATAGTAATTTCAAAGTAGGGAAAGGGTAGTATAGGAATTGTAATGAGTATAGGACCTTCTACAATAGACTTTAGTATAGATTTCAGCAAATAAGAGGTACTTACTTGAGTAACAAGGTAAAAATAAAGGGACAAACTGAAAATAAGGAATGACTAAAAGAGAAAAATAAAAATCTGAAGTTGCACCCTAATTTTGCCTATAAAAAGGCATCAACATGCCTTGTTTAACAAGTTTTACACACATCTGAAAATTTTCCCCTAAAAGTGTTCTTTAAGTTTCAAATCTGAAATTTGAACTTCAAATTCCAAACCTTCAAAAACCAAAGAAATGGGTAAAACACCACAGAAAACTCAAAAATAAAAAACTACTGTTGCATTGAGAAATGTTAGATTTATTGCAAGTTAACTGTTCATTCTATATTCCTAGTGTTCTGAGATTCAATTTCGAGATATTTCTGGGTATTAGTCAAGCTGTTTTTAGGGACTCTACTGGCAGAAGTAGTTTTGGTGTGTTTTCGAGTTTGCTGGGTTCTATTTAGGCTATTTTGATCATTTTGCTGATGCTGCATCTTCTTCTTTCACTTTTGGAATTTTGAGGTTGTGTTGGATCCGAGTTTTTGCTGTTGTCTGCTATCTACTACTGCTGATTATCTTCCTCTTTTCTATTTCATTATATTCTAGATACACATTCGCATTAGCTTTGATGTAGCTTTGACTTGAAAGATGAAATGAAAAGTATTCATGCCTTGGCCTCCATCTCTGTGTTCATTTAGCTTCCCCTGTATTTGTAGTTAAAATAGGTACTAGTTGATGTGAATTTGCTTAATATAGCTTAGCTTCGATTTATATTAGCTTAGATAGTGGACTGTATAATTAAGACTGTTTTGGACTGATAATGGACTGTTGGATTGTTGAACTCTTGGTCATTCAATGGCCTTATAATTTCATTTTGTGATTAGTTTAATCAATAGCCTTAGCAATAGAATTAAATTGATTCTAGACTTGCACTTGTAGTTAATCATAAGACATTTGAGTTATGGACTATTTTCGAATAATTTTGTGATTCTGGACCGTTTTCAAGACTGTTTTAAACATTTTTTGAATTAATCATAAGCATGAATCCGTTCCAATGGCCATGATTCAAATAATGAATCTATGGTTCACCAAAGCTCAAAATGCAAATTTTGGCCTTATCAATGTCTGTAACCAGCATGTATATTAGACATTAGTAAAACTCAATGTTGTAGTTAGTTTTAATGGCCAATTGAGTATATGGAATTTCATAATGTAACCAAACAGGCATGATTAAGTTTTGAAACTCACATTTATACACTAATTTCGAGCAAACTTAACAGTCCAGTTTAACTAATAATCACTCTATTTTAATTATTGTTCCTCACCACTGTCGTATTGATTTGTGGTTCATTCATTCCATGTAAAAATAGATGTTGCTGATATGTGAGATGGTGCCCCAATGGTACTGCTTCAAGCCCATTAATGTGAAGACTAAAAACATACCTGAAGCTCATTTTATTGCTTTTTGTAGTGGGAGGTGGTAATGAGATAAAATTGAACTACGAATTTGGGCCCTCGAGTTAGGTAGCGAGTTCGAATTAAGAGGTTTTACCCTTTTGTTTGAATTCGGACTTGAATTTGAGGCCCGAATTTTGTAATATCAATTAACTAGGCCTGTTCAGAGACAAATTAAATAGAAAACCATAGTTTGCTTTAGGTTGGCCTTTAAATAATAAATGAGATGAGCCTCGCCAAACAAAAATGCAAAACTTGCGGGGCCCTCGTTAAATGTTCGTATTAAAAAATACTTAGAATTTGGAGCGTGCCGTCTAGCGAATTTCACGGCCCTCCACAAAGATAATAACCCGTTAGTCACTTTTAGGCGCATTTTTAATAATTTTACCTTCTTAAATACGGGTGTGTATTTCATGCAACACAAATCCAAATCCAAAAATATTTGAATAGGAATGTGTCGAGGATCCGGGTGCATTTCATGTGACGTGATCCGAAAACACATTCTTAAACGACGTTCACTTTCGTAAAAATAATTAAAAAATGGTAAATAATCATAAAATTGCACTATAGGTTGGAGCATGTAAAAATTAGATTTTAGCCATTTATAATAATTTATGCGACTGTGCTAGAACCACGGGATCCGGGGGTGCCTAACACCTTCCCCCGGGTCAACAGAATTCCTTACATAGAATTTCTGGTTCGCAGACTCCAATTGGGAAGTTAACAATTTTCCTCGATTTGGAATTTAAATTAAATCGGTGACTTGGGACACCAAAAATCAATCCTATCCTAAGTAGCGACTCTAAAAAAATGATCCTATTTCGAATAATGTCACTTCAAATGAAAAATTCCTTTATACATTTATCCTTCGGGGTAGATGTGTAAAAAAGGAGGTGTGACAGCTCTGGCGACTCTGCTGGGGACAGTAACCCAGAATTCCGGTTCAGGGTTCAAAGAATTCGAGCTTATTATAATTATTATATTTGGCTTTATCTGATTTTTCTACATGCTTCCATGCTATATATGCTAAATGTTTTACCGCTTTGATATTTGTTGAATTGTATATATATTGTCGCGAATCCCTTCCTCTCTCTCTGAGTCTTCTACATCATGGAGAAGGGTGCACTTCGTGTAGCTTCTCTTCTGTTTAGTGTCTTTCCCAATTTAGAACGAGGTTGGATAAGTTGCAAAGCTGGCGGAGCATCTGTATCCCCGGTATGCTGCCTCCCCCTCGGCTCGAGTTGTCCGCTCGGGTAAGTCAGGTCTAGACCAATAAACCTAGGGTTTAAACCTAGAAGAACAAAACCTCATGCCAGATCCCTAGTAGGAACTTGCATCATGTGCATTTGACTTAGGGGACTCAACACAGGGGTTGGGTCCGTCTAGGACAGGTGACCTGAAATGAATTGACCATCCTGATGCATCTTACGTGCTACTTGTGCATTTATTTGCTCGGCTTTGCATGTTGACCGGCTTGTATATAATAAGAGAAAATTGAAAACAAATAAGCAGTGTTAGGACTAAGTGAGAGTGACCATTTGAGAAAAACCAGTGCCCAAATAGTACTGAAATGCTGCCGAATTTTTAAAAGAAAATATTTGGAAAAAAAATGAAAATAAATTTGTTGTTAAAAAAAATATACATTTGATTTTGGCCAGTCGGCCCGAACTACGCAGGTTTGATTCTCACCGGGCGTGAGATACGTAGGTAACCCTCATCGAGTCCAACCACCCTTTTTCAAAAAATAGCCAAAAAAAATGTCAAAATTTTAATTTTTATCGGGTGACGCCATTCTTGTTAAAATAAGCCGAATGTCCCCAAAAAGGGCACCGGAAGGTTGTTTTTCCAAGAACAGCCACCCTGAGTCATTTTTAAATGGTTTGCGGGCAAAACCTTAAAATCTCCCCTTAGAAGTGCTGAAAGGCCATATTCGCAAAACCAAATCCTTATTTTGATTAAATAAAGAATTTTGCAAAAATAGCCTGTTTGTAAAAAATAAGTCATTAAAATTCTTTTTTTTAAATAAACGTGCAGGATGACTTCAAGTAACATCGAGACCTTCTCAGTCCTGAGTGAGATCCGCTTGAAACTTCACATGTGGTGGCATGATCTAGGAAAAGGAAGCAGAGACGCCGTGGTTAAAATTTTGGGAGGTCTAGTTGATCTACTTAACATCAAACCGAGAAAAGATATCATTGAGGCACTAATACCATTTTGGAACCCGGCCCGTAACGTATTTCGGTTTTCAAACTTTGAACTCACACCTACATTAGAGAAGATCGCGGGATATACGAGCCTCAACGGGAACCTTCGAGGCAGATACCCACTGGCACCACGACCGATAACCCTTCATAGGTTTTTGGATTTGCTGAACATTAGCCGGGATATTCAAGACCCGCAACTGGCAGAAGGGTGTTGTACATTGCATTTCCTATATCACCGGTATGGTAACCCAAAAGGTTTTGAGGATCCCAATACCGGCTTGACACATGCCGGAAATAAAGACAAATGGGAAGCTCGACGAGGATTAGCCTTTATGGTGGCCTTTTTGGGAGTGGTGGTTTGTCCGAGAAAAGATGGTCACATAGACCTTGGCCTGGTAGGGATACTAGATGTTGCCATGAAAAAACCTACTAGCACAGTGGTGCCTCTGATTGTAGCAGAAATGTACCAAACTCTGACCAAATGCCGCGAAGGCAAGAAATTCTTTCAAGGTTGCAATTTGCTCTTACAGTTATGGATGCAAGAACACCTCTGTCACCGCACAGGCTATATGAACTACGATTTAACCGGGTTGAGTTGTATGGCAGAATTTGGAACCCGGGTGAGAGGTATTGAGTTCCCTACAAGTACTGAGGCATGGTCATCATGCTTAAGATCCTTGACCGCAGATAAAGTCGAATGGGCTTATGGTTGGCTTCCCGCTACTGAAGCTATATATACGTCAGCAGAGGTCCCATATATTCTTTTGATGGGTATCCAAAGCATACAGCCTTATGCTCCTAACCGGGTTTTGCGACAACTTGGAAGATTCCAAACAGTGCATAATGATGAAGACCTGAGTGAGCAAGTTATTGAATTGGACCCGAAGGCTGCCTTTCCTGAAGGTAGAATCCGAAAAATATGGAATGAGTGCCGGTCCCTTGAGCCAAAAACCATAATACAAGACCAAGCTAGAGGCGAGGTAGATCCCAAGTACCTGACATGGTTTGGCAAAAGATTTCAAATCCCAGAAAGACCCGCTAAAAGACCGCACGTGCGGTAGTTTACAGATGGGGTCCAAATTCAATGGGATTGGCAAGCAAAGGAGAAGGAGTACCGACTAAAATAGGACGGTTAGAGCAACAGGTCCGGGACCTCCAATTCGATAAAAGTGTACAGGCTTCAGCCGACGAGGGCGATAAGAAGAAATTAGCTCAGGAGAACGAAGCGCTCAAAGCCCAAATTAAACAAATGAAAATAGATGCCCGGAATCAAGAAATAAGTCTATCTGATGAAAGGTTAATCAAAGGGTTAAGGAAACAAATTTCGGACTGCCAAGAAAAACTAGAAAAATCCGAGGAAATCTGGCAAGACTTCGGGCGCAGTGGGCCAAAAAGACTGAGGAGAGAGCCCAGTTTGTGCAGCAAATGAGAAGAAACTATGAGGGGACCATTGCCAAAATGAAGGGAAAAAGGAATAATATAGAAGAAAAGACAGCCCAGCGTGATAAATAATTCCGAGTCGAGATGAACCAGTGCCATAGGTTAATTGCAGAAATGGAAAATGAAATTAAACTACTACAAGATTTACACTTCCAAGACACGCAGGTGCTAGAAGCTCGTACACAACAAATAAGCCGACTCCTCCAAGAAAAGGGCCGAATCAGAGAAAGGATCAGAGACATTGCCCATGATATTGTCATGAAATGTAAGGCTGGCGAGCGAATGGGTCGTACTCTGTCCTTTGCCTCAGTGATGATATTTGTTCGCCAAGTCATGAATGATTTAGATCAGTTACGAAGGGGTCTCGCACGCAGGCCCGCGGCAATGCCGAATGATGCTCCGCAGGCCCCAGGATTTGAAGCATTGATGTACTCTTAGTTAATCGAGTCTGTATTTTTGCTTTTGAGTCTATTTTTGTAATTTCCTTTTGCAAGAAAAGAAAAACAAATAGTCTATGTAGCTTTTGTAACCGCAATTGTTATTAATGAAAAATTGAAAATTCCCAAAAAATTATTTTCTTATTTTTGCATTTATTTGCAAGAACTGCGCTTGGTCTGATTCATGCGGGGCCTTGATACGTAGGCAATCTACATAAGATTCGACCGTAATCCTAAGAAAAAGAGAAAAAGAGAAATGCAAGGGAAATAAAAGGAAAGAAAAAAATAAGAGAGAAAAAAAAACAAAATAAGGCATTGAGAGAAAAACCCTGGCCACAGAAAAGAAAAAGCAGAAAATGAGAATAAAGAAGCAGGAAAGAAAAATGAAAGAAAACAAAACAAAAAGAGAAATAAAAGAAGAAAGGAATAAGAAGAAATGCCGGGATGATGCATGCAACCAAAGCAAACATGTAGATATCCATTTAACTGTATAGGTGCATCACACTCCAATGTGCAGTTACCTATCTGTTACTTGTTTCATACTAACCGTTTGCTGCTGTCAATTCCAGCTGAGTATTTTAGAAACCGTGGTTGGTTTGTGGAAAACTGGCCTCGCATCGATACTTCACCAGATCCAAAGGAAAAATAGAGATGCCGTCAGAAATGACCTTGCCTGCAGTCCCCATACCCAAAGATAGCCCAATCTCTGGGATCCCGGCCTTTGAATCCTATACAGCTGAAGAAAATCGGATCATGCGCTTACGCTTGATGGAAATATGGGATGCTTGGATCAACGGGAAGGAACCCCAAACAATATCCCCGGATTCCCGGAGTTGTTCCCAAGATCTGGAGGCGTTACTACTGTCCCCATCAGCCGCCCAAATATTCCTCTGGGTCAACCTACCAAGACTGCTAACTTTTTTGGAACACCTTCTGAGGATCACCCCCAGGTGTTCCCATCTGGAATTGCTCCCAACATCTTTACAGCTCCACCATCTTCTGCAACTACCCAACCATCAATACTAAAACATGTTTTTGACCCTTCGGTCTTCACATTTCAGAATCCAGTTTTTCAGGCCGACCCTCCTCACTATCCTCAATATGCCTACTCTCGGCCACCATATGAGATCACACCGGTATAGGACAAAAGCCCTAAAGCCCCAGAGCAGGATGAAATGACAAAAAGAATGAGGAGTTTAGAGCAAAGTCTGAAAAATATGCAAGGTCTAGGCGGGCAGAAGAATGTTTCTTACAATGATTTGTGCATGTTCCCTCACGTGCATCTGCCTATGGAATTCAAGAAGCCAAAGTTCGAAAAGTATGATGGACATGGTGATCCCATTGCTCACCTCAAAAAGTATTGTAATCAATTGTGCGGAGCCGGTAGAAAAGAGGAGTTATTAATGGCTTATTTTGGAGAAAGCTTGGTGGGTATAGCATCAGAATGGTACATGGTTCAGGACATATCTCGATGGCATATCTGGGATGACCTTGCCCAAGATTTTGTCCGACAATTTCAGTACAATATAGACATTGTGCCAGACAGGAACTCCTTGGAAAACCTAAAGAAAAAGCCCTCAGAGAGTTTCCGCGAATATGCAATCAAATGGCGTGAACAGGCGTCAAGAGTGAAGCCTCCAATGGATGAGGTTGAGATGGTCACTGTCTTCCTACAGGCTTAGAAGGCAGATTATTTTCAAAACATGATTTCCGCTATCGGTAAGCCTTTTGCATAGGCAATAAAGATCGGAGAAATTGTAGAGAACGGGCTAAAAATAGGCAAAATTTTGAGCCAGTCAGCCATAAGGGCAACCTCCCAAGCCATCCAAGGTGGGTCTGGAGGAATGGCTAAGGGCAAGAAGAAAGAAGAAACAGTGATGGCGGCATCGGGCGGAAGAAGATACCGGGCTCCTAGACCCATGTTCTCAGAAAGAGCCCCTCAGCACTACTACCCTCCCACAGATGTGACTTATGCTCCTCCACCATATGCGGTAATGAATGCTCAACCTTTCGACAGCCCGCAACCACAAGCTAACCGAAACCCACCTCCATTCCAAAGAAACCGGCCACCTTACCAAAACCAATATAACCCCCGACCACCATAAAATAACTTCCGCCCTCGGGAACCACCTAGACGACAAACTTTTACACCAATCAGTAAACCCTACTCCACCTTATTCCCTAAGCTTGTCCAGATGAATTTGTTGTAATCCATACCCCCGAACGGGCAAAATCCAGAATCACCATCATATAAGCGGGGTGTCAGGTGAGCATACCATTCAGGGGCAGAGGGTCATCATACTAATGATTGTTAGACATTGAAAAAGGTTGTGGAAGATTTTATCGAACAAGGGAAAATAGTGTTGAGGGATGAAGAAGTACCGAATGTTACCAATAACCCTTTGCCCGCTCACAACAACGGGCCGGTAATTGGTATGATTTGTGAAGACCGAGACTTTGACCCTGCTCTGAAAGCCATAATTGCTATTGCCAATGCCAAAAAGAAACCCAAAGTAGCTCTGAAGCAGGGAAAAGAAGAAAAGAAGGACAAAGCTATCAATATTAAGCCTGAAGAGAGAACTGAGAAAAAGCAAAGTCGGTGCCTCCTAAACACGAGATTCTTTATGTGCCGCGAGGTCATCAAGAGAAACCACTAGTTGTGAGCACTCTGAAGAAGTGTAAAGTGGTGAAGGGTACACGGATGTATGTGCCGAAAGGGGCCTATGTGGCGCGGGAGACAATCAAACCACCTCTGCTGAGTGAGCCAGTGGTTATTGGACGCGAACCACAAAAGCCCATGACTGACCCCTCTGCAGTGTTGTGGAACTATCAACAAACAGTGGTCACATACAAAGGCAAGGAAATTTTAGGAGAATTGCCAGAAACAGTCCCTCTTGAAAAATATTCAAATATACAAGAGATAAACAGCGCCACACGAAAGCGTTTTCCATTTAAGAAGCCAGTAAGCGATGATGAAGCAGAGACGTTCTTTCAAAAAATGAAAATGCCAGACTATGAAACAGTAGACCAATTGAGGAACTGTCCTGAGCAAGTGTCACTGCTGTCACTAGTAACCAAATCTGCGGAACATCAGAAGATCCTCATGAAAACTCTAAACGAAGAATATGTGCCTGCCGAGACTTCGGTTGAACAACTTGAAAGGATGACAGAAAGATTCTTCGCTATCAACCAACTCTCCTTCAGTAAAAGTGATTTACCTCCAGAAGGATCTGCCCACAATAAATCCTTGCACCTGACAGTCAAATGTGAAGGTTATTACGTTAAGCGGGTTATGGTGGATGGAGGCTTAGGGGTCGACATCTGCCCACTCTCCACTTTGAAAGGAATGGAAATAGGGACGGGAAGGATTCGTCCAAATAATGTTTGCGTGAGAGCCTTCGATGGGATTAAAAGAGATACCATTGGTGAAATTGATTTGATACTGACCATAGGCCCGGTGGATTTTGAGGTGACCTTCCAAGTGCTGGACATGGATACATCTTACAATCTTCTTCTGGGAAGGCCTTGGATCCATACCGCAGCAGTTGTGCCCTCAACCCTCCACCAGATGGTGAAATTTGAGCATGAAGATCAAGAGATCGTGGTCCACGGGGAAGGTGAGCAGTCCATATATCATGACCCATGTATCCCATGCCTGGAAACGAGGGAGGGAAGTGAGCATATTGTCTATCAAGCCTTCGAAATTGTGGTAGCTGATTAGTATGAGGAAGGACATCCATGCCCCCAGCCTTTTTTATCCAATGCTTCGATCATGGTAGCCAAAGAAATGATTAGACATGATTTCAAACCAGGAAAAGGGTTGGTAAAAGGTTTGCAAGGAATAGCTGAACCGGTAACACTACCTGCAGCCAAAAAGTATTTCGGGAGAGGTTTCCACCCTACCCTGAATGATGAGAAATGGGCCAACGAAAGAAAGAAAGATGGATGGATTTTGCCGCAACCACTGCCACATCTCTATGAGACCTTTGTCAAGCCCAAGTATGGCATAGAAGAGGATGATGAGGTGTTCACGGCTGATGAAATAGAAGATATCTGTGGAGCTATGAGGCAAATGCTTTATGAAATCAACATGGTCCAGCTAGGGGAAGGACTAGCACCGCTGAGGTGCTCTACATGGGACCAGACACCAAACTCCAAAATTGGAAGTCTACGCTTTTCCCGATCAGGCGAGAGTCTCGGTAGACTAGCCTTGTCACCTTTACTACATCTCGGGCTATTTTAGGGTGTAACTCGGATGTTTCTTTTAGTTTCTTATCTTTTGAATTCAGGAATGTAAACCCTGTTATCTTCCTAAAATTCCAAGAAATGAAATCAATATTTCATCATCCATTTTCTCTCTAGTATCTCTGATTTTTGTTATTTTTCCCTTTTATCTTTTCTTTTCAGTTATAATAATGCGGCTTTAAATAACATAACATGCTTGCGGACTTCATGCCCTGACTCAAACACGTTGTTTAACTGTGAAATAATGAATCAAGAACCGGAATATGATGAAGAGGAGGCTTTTAGGGAAATATACCGAGAATTGGAACAATTTGAGAACAAACCTAAGCCAAATCTGAATGACATTGAACCGGTTAATTTGGGAACTACCGAAGAAATAAGGGAAACCAAAATAAGCATTCACACAGAGGAGAAAACTCGAGATGCAATAATCCAACTCTTGGTTGAGTTTAAAGCTGTGTTTGCTTGGTCGTGTGATGATATTCCAGGATTGAGTATGGATCTAGTGGTGCACAAACTGCCAATTTACCCCGATTGTCCTCCAGTGCAACAAAAGCAAAGAAAGTTTAAAACTGATATCAGTGATAAGATCAAAGAAGAAATCACAAAACAGTTGAAAGCAGGGGTAATTCGGGTAGTCCGATATACTACATGGTTAGCCAATATGGTTCCTGTGTTAAAGAAAGATGGGAAGACCCGGGTGTGTGTGGACTACAGAGATTTGAATAGGGCAAGTCCCAAAGATAATAATCCGCTGCCCAACATCCACATCCTTGTTGATAACTGCGCCAAACATGAAATACAGCCCTTCGTAGATTGTTAAGCAGGATATCACCAAGTGTTGATGGATGAAGAAGATGCTGATAAGACAGCTTTCACTACACCCTGGGGCACTTACTGCTATCGGGTCATGCCATTTGGGCTGAAGAATGCTGGGGCAACCAATATGAGAGCCATGACCGCCATTTTCCATGACATGATGCACCAAGAGATAGAGGTGTATGTCGATGACGTAATCATCAAGTCCCGGAATCAGAATGACCATGTTCGAGATTTGAGAAAGTTCTTCGAGCGGCTGCGCAAGTATGATTTGAAGCTGAATCCGGCCAAACGTGCCTTCGGAGTTCTATCAGGCAAGCTTTTGGGTTTCATAGTCAGTAGAAGAGGGATCGAGCTAGATCCAACAAAGATAAAAGCTATTCGAGATCTACCCCATCCGAAAACTAAGAAGGACGTGATGAGTTTACTGGGCAGGTTAAACTATATTAGTCGATTCATTGCTCAACTAACTACCACGTGTGAGCCCATATTCAAACTGTTAAAGAAAGATGTAGCAATCAAATGGACATCCGAATGTCAAGAAGCCTTCGACAAGATCAAGGAATATCTGTCAAATCCGCCGGTGTTGGTCCCACCTGAGCTAGGCGACCTCTTTTCTTGTATTTGACAGTGTTGGAAAATTCTTTTGGTTGCGTTCTAGGGCAACACGATATAACCGGCAAGAAAGAGCAGGCAATTTACTATCTGAGTAAGAAGTTCACTAGCTACGAGGTCAAGTATACTTTGTTGGAAAGAACATGTTGTGCTCTGACGTGGGTTGCTCAGAAGTTGAGACGCTATTTGCAAGCCCACACTACCTATCTCATAACCAGGTTGGATCCTTTGAAGTACATATTCCAGAAACCGATGCCCATTGGGAGACTGGCAAAATGGCAAATCCTACTCACTGAATTCGATATAGTCTATGTTACTCGCACGGCAATGAAAGCCCAGGCATTAGCAGATCATTTAGCAGAAAACCCAGTTGATGAGGAGTACCAACCATTGAATACGTACTTCCCAGATGAAGAAGTTAACTCAGTAGAACCTATCTCTGAAAACATTCGTGCTTGGAAAATGTTCTTTGATGGAGCGGTAAACGCAAGAGGTGTAGGCTTTAGAGCAATCTTGATATCACCTAATGGTCAGCACTATCCAGCTACAGCTAGACTCCGATTCTTCTGCACAAATAACACAACTGAATATGAAGCCTGCATCATGGGCATGAATGTGGGAATCGGCCAGGAAGTAGAAGACTTATTGATCATGGGGGACTTCGATTTGATTATCCGGCAAGCACAAGGGGAGTGGGAGACTCGAGACATTAAGCTCATCCCGTACCGGCAACACGTGGAAGATCTCACTAAACGCTTCAAGTCAATAGAGTTCAGGTACATTCCTCGATGCCACAATGAACTAGCGGACGCACTCGCCACTTTAGCTTCAATGCTGCCTTACCCAGGCGATGCTCATATTGATCCCCTATAAATTCAAATCAAAGAAAGGCACGGTTATTGTAATGCGGTTGAGGTGGAACCCAGCATTCAGCCTTGGTATCATGATATCAAAAGATTTCTGAAAACACAAGAGTACCCCGAGCAAGCCACTGGGGACCAGAAGAGAACCATTAGACGACATGCAAGTGGTTTCTTTTTAAGCGGTGATGTTTTGTATAAAGGACTCCAAACCTCAATTTGCTAAGATGCGTTGATGCCAAAGAAGCCGGAAGAATTATGCATGAGGTGCACGCAGGGGTGTGCGGACCCCATATGAACGGATATGTTTTGGCAAAGAAAATCTTGCGAGCAAGATATTATTGGATAACCATGGAGAAGGATTGATTCAGCTTCATTCGAAAGTGTCATCAATGACAGGTGCACGGTGATTCGATTCATGCACCTCCAACGGAGCTTCATCCGATGTTAGCACCTTGGCCATTTGTTGCCTGGGGTATAGACGTCATTGGGACAATCCAGCCAAAAGCTTCAAATGGGCATAGATTCATATTGGTTGCAATCGACTACTTTACAAAATGGGTTGAGGCCATCACTCTCAAGGCGGTCACCAAGAAAGCTGTGGTAGATTTTGTACATTCCAATCTCATTTGTCGCTTTGGTATTCTTGCAACTATCATTACCGAAAATGCGGCAAATTTGAATAGTCGTTTGATGGGAGAGGTATGTGAACAATTCAAGATAATGCACAGAAACTCTACCCCTTATCGGCCAAAAGCCAATGGTGTCGTCGAAGCAGCAAATAAAAACATTAAGAAGATCTTGAGAAAGATGATTCAAAACTCCAGGCAATGGCATGAAAAGCTACCTTTTGCGTTACTCAGATATTGCACCACAGTGCGTACATCAATCGGAGCCACCCCATACTTGTTGGTTTATGGAACCGAAGCAGTCATACCTGCAGAAGTAGAAATCCCTTCACTTCGTATAATCGTTGAAGTATAAATCGAAGACAGTGAATGGGTGAAAACCTGGTTAGAGAAGTTGTCACTAATTGATGAAAAATGGATGACCACAGTGTGCCACGGGCAGTTGTGCCAACAAAGAATGGCCCGCGCATATAACAAGAAAGTACGTCCCAGGAACTTTGAAGTGGGACAGCTTGTGCTCAGACGCATTCTCCCTCATCACCAAGAAGCAAAAGGAAAGTTTGCTCCTAATTGGAAAGGTCCATACATAATCCGAAAGATTTTGCCAAAAGGAGCAGTGTATCTAGGGGACATAGAAGGAAACGATCCTGAAACAACAGTCAATGCGGATGCAGTAAAAAAGTACTATGTATAGACTTCCTAAGGTGATGGATTTTGTGCAATTGAGATGACGAAGGCTTTTCTTCCAGCTACCCAAATACTATCAATCCTTCGTAAACCCTTTGAGCCGATTACGCTTCTTTGATCACCCTCTTTGAAACCCGAAAGTGCTATTGAAAGGAAAAAAATTAAAAAAAAAGAAAAGAAAAGAAAAACAAAAACAAAATTATTTTCCTGAACTACGTTTTGACTTGATCCCGAAAGGGTACGTAGGCAGCCTCTCCCTGAGGTTCAGTCACACCAAAACAAAAATCCAATTCCTCCGAAAGTTGAAACTGGGGCAGATGATGTAATGGTTCGGCCATAAGTTCGCCAAAATGGTTCCAAAGTTGTACTTCCGCCCAAAATTCTTTTTACCCAAAGACCTTGTCCAAGTCCTTCCGATCAATTGACAAAAGCGGGAAAGTGGAAAACATTATGGTTGGAATCTGATACAATTCAAAATGAGAGAAATAAAATGAGAGAGTCTTATCGGTGAAAACCTT